>JAHWFP010006458.1:8435-26703 GCA_023313725.1 Lithobius niger
GGATGAATGGATGGATGGAAGGATGGATGGATCGAAGGAAGGATGGAAGGAAGGTTGGATGGATAGATAGAAGGAAGGATAGATGGATGGAAGGAGGGATGGGTGGAAGGTAGGAAGGAAGGATGGAAGGATGGAAAAAAGGATGGGTGGAAGGAAGGAAGGATGGATGGACCTGAATGTGTATCAAATGACTAGATGCATGGAAAAAAACAGACCCATATAGATCTGGTTTTAAAAGGGCGTCATTTTCTTGGATTCTGAAGCACGCAAACATTCGTGTTTCTGAAGCCCGGCAGTGCATGGATTGAGCGAGCAAATCGAGTGATTTCCACGTAAACTAAAACTTTTCAATGTGTGTCTCGCTTTGCTCTCGCAATCATTCATCTCTCACCTTCGTAGGAGATTACATCTGACGTTCTGCAGATGTTTCTCCAAGTGAGGGATCATCAGAAAGTAAAGTGATAAGACACCCATGGAAAAGTTTGTACTGAGAAGGACGTAATGAACAATATTCTTAAAATAAGTAAAACAAGAAAACCCATATAAAGTGTATACTAACACAAATTACAAGTGACGTGTGGTTCTTGGTGGTTATGATTCAGTCACAATTCTGAAGAAATGTTTGCGCTGATTGAGTGAGCGAAACGAACAAAAATTACCGTTTGTCATCATAACAACGCTTTTCTAATAAATTGCTTGATCTTTTTACTTGCCTCATTGGACGTAAAAAAAATATTGACCACCTCTCGAGATAACCGATATTGCATTCTACACTCTAATAAATCGCTTGATCGTTTTTATGTGGAAGCTCTGTCTGTATCATAAGTGTTGCAGCAAGAAAACTCCTCGAGCGTAGAGAGACGACGCGGAATGAGCGAGCGAAGCGAGCGACTCCGCTAGTCTACATAATACATCATTAAAATCATATGATGTGCGTGCGTGTTTGTACCTCTACTCCTCTGGAACCAAGGCACCTACAAAGATGGGAGTATAGGACCAAACGAAAGATAATTAAACTTCGCTTTTAATAGGCCTATTTTCATCGCTGTAAATTGATATTATCACCCCCAAATATGCGAAAGAACCTGAAAAACTAGCGTCAAAGTTCGTTTTTTAAAACCCTCATGAGGTTTGTTCATGACGTCATAGTTTATTCATAAAAACCTCCTAGAGCAAAGAGATGATCTGGAGCGCAGCGAGACGCGGCCGGATGAGCTGAAAGGGACAACGTATTTTGCAATACACCACATATAGATATTAAAAATCGGTTTTGTATTAACTGACTTGAAGCATGGAAAAATCAAAACAATAGATTTGGTTTTAAAACGGTGTCAAACATTCGTGTTTCTGAAGCACGGAGGTGCGTGGTTTGAACGAGCAAAGCGAGTGATTTCCACGTAAAGTAAACCTTTTCAATGTGTGTGTCGCTTTGCTCTATCAATCTTTTATCTCTCACCTTTGTAGGAGATTACATCTGGCGTTCTGCAGATTTTTCTCCAAGTGAGGGATCATCAGAAAGTGAAGTAATAAGACGGCCATGGAAAAATCTGTACTGAGCAGGACGTAAAGAACAATATTCTTAAAATAAGTAAAACAAGAAAACCCATATAAAGTGAATACTAACATAAATTACAAGTGATGTGTGGTTCTTGGCGGTTACATTGATTCAGTCACTATTCTGAGGAAATGTTTGCGCTGGTTGAGTGAGCGAAGCAAACGAAAATCAGCGTTTGTGATCAGAAACAGCGCTTTTCTGATAAGTTGCTTGATCTTTTTGCTTGACTCCTTGGTAGTAAAAAAATAATATTGACCTTCTCTCGAGATAACTGGGATCGTATACTACACTCTTGTAATTTGCTTGATCGTTTTCTATGTGGAAGGTCTGTCTGTATCATAAGTGTTGCAGCAAGAAATCTCCTCGAGCGCAGCGAGACGACGCGGAATGAGCGAGCGAAGTGAGCGACTCCGCTAGTTAAAATCATATGATGTGCGTGCGTGTTTGTACCTCTACTCCTCTGGAACCAAGGCACCTACAAAGATGGGAGTAGGACCAAACGAAAGATAATTAAATTTCGCTTTTAATAGGCCTATTTTCATCACTGTAACTTGATATCACCCTCAAATATGCGAAAGAACCTGAAAAACTAACGTCAAAGTTCGTTTATTTAAACCCTCTTCATGTTGTTCATGAGGTCATAGTTTGTTCATGAAAACCTCCTCGAGCGAAGAGATACGATTTGGAAAAGGATGCACGGAGGACGTATTTTGCAACACACCACATATACATCTTCAAATTGGTTTTATACTAACCAATGAATTGATGAATTGATGCATGGAAAAATCAAAACAATAGATTCGGTTTTAAAACGGTGTCAAACATTCGTGTTTCTGAAGAAAGGATGTGAGAATGGAAGGATGAATGGATGGATGGAAGGAAGGAAGGATGGAAGAAAGGAAGGAATGAAGGAATGGATGGATGTATGTATGGAAGGATAGAAGGAAGGATGGATGGATCGAAGGAGGGATGGGTGGAAGGTAGGAAGGAAGGAAAAAAGGATGGATGGAAGGAAAGATGGAAGGATGGGTGGACCTGAATGTGTATGAACTGACTTGATGCATGGAAAAAACAGACCCATAGAGCTGGTTTTAAAAGGGCGTCAACTTCTTGGATTCTGAAGCACGGAAACATTCGTGTTTCTGAAGCTCGGCACTGCATGGATTGAGCGAGCAAAGCGAGTGATTTCCACGTAAAATAAAACTTTTCAATGTGTGTCTCGCTTTGCTCTCGCAATCATTCATCTCTCACCTTCGTAGGAGAGTACAGTCCCGTTCAAAAGTAAATGTCCAAGCCTATACTAAATTTAAACAATAGCCCCTCGCTCTTCAAGAATGACTGCAATGTACGCAGCTGCATACTGGAGCGTGGTATTGTTGCCGTGAGCGTCGTGTATGGCGCACCACACCCATCAATAAGCAAAGAAATGGTTTGTTGAATTAACGTCAGGTTGTTGTTAATTTATAAAATATGAATGATCAACGATTTTTGTTGTCTTTACATGAATACTCATCATATTTCGTTTGAATAATGTCTCTAATTTGTTTAGCTTTTTGCTACTCATTTATTTACTTAAAATCAGCTAACCTACACGACTTTTATTTCATTATGGCCAGGTCATCGTGGCAAGTTCTAAGCTATTCCCGCCAGTAATTTTTCCTGGTTGAACTTGTCATATCAACTGCTTAGAACATTTCACAGATTAATTATTTAAAGGAAAAATGCGAAGAGTGAAAATTTCTTACTGCCTAATTTTAATTTGTTCAATAAAAAAACAGTAAATCAGGAGATAAGCGGTTAACGAAGCAAACAGTCTATTAAAGACTGGTCTTGTGAGTATACGAGATGACTAAGCAGAGAAAGAGAGAAAAAAAATTGGCTCGGCTAGCAATGAGAAAGAAAGAATTTTCATTTAATGCCTAAAGCAGTAATCCGGGAAATTAAATCTGCGACTTTACAACTTCAAGCGGCAAAAACTTGGGTTAGTTTCTTTAAACATTTTTATGTCGGGCAAAGATCAAACATTTAAAAAAAATTATTGGTTCATTGTAAGTGTTCATTCATCCCAAAAACTGGCCAAAAAAATGTATGTTTGCGCTGCGCTGGATACGACATTATGTATTCCAAGTGTGATTATTGGCACTGATTCATTCCTGTCTATTGTATTATTATAATGGAAGACGGCACCTCTCTGTCTTCTTTAAACTTAGCATTATAATGTATTATTTTCGCCATGCCTTTACCGAACTCCGATTCTGCAAAAGGCCAGATTCAACGAGATTATACTATGGGTAATGATTTTTCAACCAGATTAACTATATATAACAATTGAAGAGCACGATGGAACCAACATTGTGGACTGCTCTGGGAAAATTTATTTAACTTTCAGCACTGACCAAGACGCTTTATTTTCGAGAAATTAGACTAGTAGCCCCTAGCTAGAAGATCCTAATCTCACTTACACCAATGTTTAACCAAAAAAGGTTATACTGGGTCAATAGCAGTCATTTTATGCCACAGAAACGAAATTAACCTTCATAATGTTAGCACCATTGTGTTTATTCATTTTGATGCTATCAGGCTACTTATATCTCGCTGTGGCATGAATTTCACTCTTTTGTAACACGTTATAATTATTTCTTAGATGTCTTTAAGCATGAAACTCTTTTGTTGAGTATTAAAAACAAAGACTTGTCCATGAGATCGCCACGCCGCCATTCACCTTTATTTTTTTTAGCTCTTAAGTAATATCTGCTTGGTTCCTCCTTGCTATGTTTTTCTATTGCTTATGTCTAGCTTTTCAGCTGTGCGCCTTTTTCTTGGCCAAAACGAGGTCAGATTTGACAGTTTAGACACAAATAACCAACGTGTTGATGTGCCCTTCCCTTTATATCCCTCCTTCCCTCCGTACGACTGGGTAGAAAGCATAATATTATCGTTGAATCCTGGAGAGGCGACGCACATTAGCCTGTGACTTAATAAGAGAATAAGAAATGGGTCCACGAAAAACACGCACAAATAAACCTGATTAACACTTTTTGTAATCCCTATTTCTTTACTTGGCGAGACTTTTATAATGACTGAGAAGAGAGAAAAAATAACCAGGAAATCGCATACATGAGGTAAACATGTCTCTGCAGTAAATTTCATACGCGGGGGGGGGGGGGGGCCCGTGACGGGTGTGTTCTTAACACACCATTAGGATATTATTAGTTAAAAATGCTATAGAAAGGTTCAAATTCACGTTTTCTATGTTGTGCAGGGGTTATTTTTTCCCGGGATATGTTTTTATGGGGACATTTTATCCTGTATTAATACTGGAATATTTTTTCCGGGGCTATGTTTATCGCTTATGCCCCCCCCCCTCCAACTACTCGCTATAGCATATCAGCAAAAACACCACCAACATAATATTGGCTCAGCAAAATTGACCATTAACTACGTAACCAACGAAATAAATATTGCTCGGTACAATTCTCCAGTAATCCCCTCAATCAACTAAGTGTTCCGTGATACAGAACACTTTCGGCTGTATTAGTGTAGCTTAGTAGTAACAGATTTGATCTCTGAATGGAAAATTCATCGCTTCCAATACACCTAATCATTCCATCGTGCAAGCAGTAATTAGATTCTTCCCCCTTCCCCCACCCCCACCCCAAGGAAAAACGATAATACGTAATTAAGAGCAATGGAGCTACTGTAAAAAAGACAAATAATACCGGAAGCTACGACGGGTTCATATTTACTTAATAATGACAAGCATGTAATTTTTAACACTCCTATTTTCACCACAGAGTCTACATTTTCTTGCTAAGAAACGTCAAATGTTTGATTTACATCTCAGAACCTACTGAAAAAGAAACAGAATTTCTTTGAAAGCGATTCAAACAAAAGTTAAATGGACTGTCGAACTCTATAGATTAGCTCTGCCCTCCTGAAGAGTCTATCTTGATTCAAACAAAGAGAAATAATTTGGCGCTTAAGGAGATAAACAAACACGTTAGCTACAGCTGCAGCAAACGGGTTCTACGACGGGAGTTTATTTCAAACTATTTTAAAAGTTAATTTAAGAGCTTGACGGCGAACCATATATTCTTGCGGCGGCGTACAACAATGCCCGCTATAACGAGCAAAGCACCTGCTAATCATACAGCAGCTATAACACAAGCCATTGTTGTCGATAGCATGGACGTGCACATTTACTTTTGAACGGGACTGTACATCTGACGTTCTGTAGATGTTTCTCCAAGTGAGGGATCATCAGAAAGTGAAGTGATAAGACACCCATGGAAAAGTCTGTACTGAGCAGGACGTAACGAATAATATTCTTAAAATAAGTAAAACAAGAAAACCCATATAAAGTGTATACTAACACAAATTACAAGTGACGTGTGGTTCTTGGTGGTTATATTGATTCAGTCACGAGTCTGAGGACATGTTTGCGCTGATTGAGTGAGCGAAGCGAACGAAAATCAGCGTTTGTCATCATAACAGCGCTTTTCTGATAAATTGCTTGATCTTTTTGCTTGCCTCCTTGGACGTAAAAAAAATATTGACCTTCTCTCGAGATAACCGATATCGCATTCTACTCTCTTATAAATCGCTTGATCGTGTTTTATGTGGAAGGTTTGTATCACAAGCGTTGCAGCAAGAAATCATCTCGAGTGTAGCGTGACGACGCGAAATGAGCGAGCGAAGCGAGCGACTCCGCTAGTGAAATCTAAAAAACTAGCGTATGTATCAATAAGATGAATGGAAAGGAGACAACCGGACGAGAATGATGAAAATTTTACCCCCGAAATTGAGGGAGTGTGTAGCCTATATTATACACTATATTATTCTTAAAACAATTTTGAAAGTTGGGATATGGTTTTGATTTTATTTGCGTGTCTAATGGTTGAATACAGCAGTAAGGTTTCACATGGACTAAACAGTACAGGAACACTGTGGTATGTGAAACCTTACCGGAAAGTTTATTTGAGTTCCTTTGCTGTTTTGACTTCGGATCAGTTAAACCTTACCTTAAACATCAAACGAGCTCGTTTTTGTTTTCTAATTTGTGATACTTTTACATACCAAGCTGGTTGTCTGCATTCGCTGCAAAAGGCACTGAATGAGCAAGTGAAGCGCTCTTTCAGTGCAAGTCTTTCTGTTGGTTTGTCCGCAGCTATCTATCAACGCCTTGTCCGTATTTGTAATATAGGACGGCAAGCCAAATGGGCAACGTAATTTTGATTTGATATTTTATTGAGCCTACTCGGCCTTTAAGCCACCCGCTCAGTCTAAAAACTACTTACAAACTAAACCAGAATCAAAACACAGTACAAATCGACCAAGATGCATGTGGGAATGCGTAGGGGCATGAAACCAACCAGGGAGGACAGATCCAGAGTTACGTATCAAACCTACGTGTAGCCCGGCAGAAACCCAGGACTCGGCCCAACATTCCCCCGCCGGGTGGAGCATGAGGCGGGACCCCCAGGACCTCAGCCAACGGTTCCCCACTCCCCAACACAAATCGCCGTTGTGACGCCCAACGGGGACATTCCAATAGAAAGTGCCCGACTGTTTCCGGCCCACCACCACAAACACACTCTGGCGACCTCGCCCACCCCAAGCGGGCGAGATGGGCCCGAAGCAGGACATGACCCGTGCGCAACCGTGATAACAGGCCAGCATCCCTGCGGGAAAGACCGTTCAGTAACCGTGGAGCAGCAGTCGAGGGATGCAAAGAGAAGAGTCGTCTCCCCGTCGCACCCGTAGCCCAAACTGCCTCCCATTCCCCCTGCACAGCCCTACCAACCACAGGCCTCAAATCACGTGGACCGAGAGCCACGCGCACTTCACTGCAACCCCCCTCTGCACCTCGGCGAGCCAGGGCATCAGCCTGCTCATTACCGAAAAGCCCTGAGTGTCCCTTCACCCACCCAATCGACACAAATACGCCTTGCAGACCCAAAGTGTATACCTTCCACCCCACCTCCCGTGCGATTGGGTGGGAACACTGGAGTGTCCGGAAACACCTCCCCAAAAAACCCAACCCCGCTAGAGAGTCTGTCAGAACACAAAATTCCGAGAAACCTAGTTCCGACCCCACGTCAACAGCCACTGAGACTGCAACTTACTCGCCCACAAAAGCTGATGGGAGAGCACAAACGGTGTACCCATACTCCAAACGCAGCTCTGGGATGCACACCCCAATCCCCCCACTCCCCCATTGCACAAAGGAAGCGTCACAAAACACACGGGCACAGGTACCCGGCAGACGCAGTGGAACCTTAGGATCCAGCATCGCCGAAGCAGCAGCACCACACCACACCCACGGGGCCGGAGGATGGACAAACACCGGCAACGGGTAGGCACCAAGACAACCCCGATCCAAGAGGGAAACACCTAGCCCTGGAGCACCAAGAAGCGCCCGAACGTCAGGAGACAAGAGCCGATAATCGCAAAGAATGCGAGCAAGAGGATCCGCCTTGCCCCTCGCAATCGCCCGCAGGCAGAGCCTCATCAGTAACTCCTTTGCCCGGAACAACACAGGTTGCTCCCCCGCCTCAACATGAATAGCATGAACAGGTGTCGAAGGCAAACAGCCTGTAACCACCCGCAAGCAGTCATTCAGAGCAACCTGCAGCCCATCCATAGCCCACCGCGAGGCAGCTAAAAGCGGGGCATGAAAATCCGCACATGAACGCAAGTACACCCTGTATAGGTTCACAACCGTCATGCGCCGCGCCACCGACCTATTGCTGACCAGCGACTTCAACACCCCGAGCCGGGTCGAGAGGTTCCTGCGAACAGCAGCCACATCATGCACCCAGCTAAGCTCAGAATCCAACCAGAAACCCAGATACCGGACCCTCTGGGAGGACTGAACCTGGGTGCCATTCACACAGAGAGATGCCTCGCACACTTGACCCCGCTTAAAAACCATGAGCTCAGTTTTGGCGCTGGCTAACTGGAGACCCCTGGCTGCAAGAGCTCTGGAGGCGTTACTAATAGCAGCCTCCAGTGCCGCCAGGATTCCCTGCAGATCCCTACCAGTTAGCCAGACTGCCACGTCATCAGCATAAGCCACGACGTTGACAGACAAATTCATTTCCACGAGGACAGCATTGATGACAACAGCGAAAAGCACCGGGCTGAGGCAGCTTCCCTGGGGAGCCCTCGGTCAGTGTCTCTAACCCCTGACCAAAAAGGCCCGACCCTAGTGGCAAAAGCCCGCCGCCCAAGCAGGGCAATGACCGCATCCCTCACCTTGCGGCTAACCCCCAGCCCGTCAAGCTCATGGCCAACCCACTGAACATCGACCATGTCATAGGCTGCTCTGATATCCAGGAACACAGTCACAGCAAAACAATCATTAAGCCATGACTCACGGATCCCGGATTCCAGGAACAGCATTGCATCCTGTGCCCCCCGGTGCTTACGAAAGCCGAATTGTGCACCAAACAGACGCCCCGAGCCCTCAAGTTGCCACACAAGCCTGCTCACAAGCATCCGCTCGTACACCTTCCGAGCACAAGAGAGAAGTGCGATCGGCCGGTAACTCGCAACGGCTGAACGGACCTTACCCCTGCCCAATACTGGAGTCAAGATAGAAAACATCCAAGACTGAGGTGGGGGGGCCCCGTCAAACCGGCTTTGGAAGAACTGAGGAGCGCGCAGCAGCCCTCATCCCCCAAAGCCTGCAGATCCTCATACGTTACCCCATCAATGCCCACAGCACTGCCAGTCTGGCAGGCTGCAAGCGCGGCAGACAACTCGACTCTCGTTAGTGGGGAATCAGAACCGTCATCTTTCCTTTGGCCCCCCATCCCTCCCGTGGGGGGTGGGCCCCTCGGGGAATCGTACACTGAGGCAAAGTTGGCATTGAAAGCATCAGCCATGCTAGGTCCACGCAGAACCTCACCAGACCCACCAAAAACCCAAGAAAGCGTAGGACGGGCATCCTGCGGCCGCACAAGAGCCCAAACCTTCGAGATCGGCAGGCCCTCCGAGACCCGAGCGCAGAGCCTGGCCCCAAAAAGCGCCTTCTCCTTATGGAGGAGAAACCGCGTTTCCTGAGCAGTGCCGATGTACTCAAACCACCGTTCGTCGCTGCTATGACGCTGAAACCTCTGCCACGCACGGCGCCTATCCCTAACCGCCTGAATACAGGCCGGCGACCACCAAATTGCATTGCGCCGAGCCCTACTAGCCGACAAACGCCTCTCCCGCCCCCTCACCCTTACCCACTTTTCCACTCATGGCGCAAAATCACCAGAATCAACACTAGGGCGACCCAGGTGAGCCGGTACACCAAAAACCCTCCCCCCTCCGGTAACCCAGGTCAGCGCAATAGGGAAGTGGTCACTTCCCCGGAGAGAGACTTCAAATGCGACCCGAGCAGCCAGACTACTTGTGCAAAGAAACAAGTCCAGAACCGACTCCTGGATAGTTCCCCCATACCTGCGGACGAACGTTGGCGACCCATCCTGCACCACGGTCAGGCCCAAACGATCCAAACTCCCAGCAACTACTCTACCCCTAGTATTGCAATTGATGCTCCCCCAGAGCCAATGGTGGGCATTCAAATCCCCCCCTAAAATAACCGGGCCCAACAGGGATGACACCCACCCTTCCCATTCGGCTCCGACAACATTACCCGTCATGTGCAGAAAACCGACTGTTATCCAGCCTCCCCCTCCACCCCAATCCCAAATCCTGAACACACATGCATCTACCCCACGACAAGTGGGCAGGGGGGGGGGGGTTGTCGCAAACGGGAACCCAATCACGCACATAAGCCCTAATCCCGGACCGGCCACGGCCCACAACACCCACAAACCCAGGAAGAACAGGAACAACACCAAAGGGAAGCCTAGTTTCCACCAGGCCAAAAACATCAACCTTAGAACTTAAAATTTCTACGTCCTCCCCCTTGTTTCCCACCCCCCTCGCATTCCACACGCACAGGGTGAAAACAATAAATCTCTACAAACAACACTACGGCGGCACAGTAACCAACATCCCATTCTCCGCATAAGCAGAGCCCACGCTGGAAGCCACCTCCACACTGTTGCACGAAAAATCCACATCACCTAACCCAACATCCTGCTCCAACGCCTCGCACTCCACTTCAGCCGCCCAACTACCATCTGACACCACAGCCAGGACACTGCGGGAACTGATCGAAACCTCACCCGAAACGTCCGCCGACACAATACTATCACACTGTTCAACCACAATTTCGTCACATCCTTCGTTACAACTAAGCGGACGCACTGTCACAGAGGGCCCACCACATGGATTCAGCTCATCACTCACCCTGGCACACGCGCTTTCATCTAACATCTGCTGGTCACGCAACTCTTCATTGACACCCAAAGGCTCGAAACGATTTTCTTCCACGGCAACAAACTTGTTCTGTGGCGGGGAAGTCGCGAGCGCAGCCTGGGACGCCGAAGCCTTCCGGCGACGTGAGCGGCGTTGGACATGCCACTCCGCTCCCAAAGACGCACCAGCTGGGGCCCCCTTTGCAACTTCATTGCCCCCGGCATCCAAAACAGTCACCGCCACCTCAGGAACAACCACCTCAGGAACAGCCAGCCCCGGAACAGCCACCTCTGGATCAGCCACCTCATTATGGTGTGTCTGATGCACACAAGGGGTATCGCGTGGCACGGCACGGCGGCAATCCCTGCAGTAAACCGCGGAACACAGACGTCTCACGTGCCCACGCTGAAAGCACTTTAGGCACTTGGGTGGCCTTTCTGCAATAGCCAACAGGCCAGCGATCCCGAGTACGCGCACAACATCAGGGACGTCATCCAACACAACAGACTCTTTCAACTTCAGAACGCCTGCGCGCACTCCAGTGCGGCAATGCCGAAGTCCCTCAAGAGAATACCGCTCATGCGTCAAACTCGCTACTTCCCCGTACTGTGAAAGTGCCTTTAATACCGCCGTGTCCGGCACGTCAAGAGGGAGCCAATGTAATTTAAAACGGAGGGAGCGTTCATGTAGGTCGTAAATCGTGGCCTGGTATCCACCAATCTGTATGTTACCCACCCTCCTCACAACACGTTTGGCTTCACCATCCACAAACATCACCTGGATGGCATTTTTGCCCTCAACCAGCCAATCCCACAAATACGCCGCAAGTCTATGAGGGGAGCCAGAGCATCTCTCACATCCTGAACAAAATAGGGCCGCCCTGCCTGATCTGCCACAAACACCAGAGAAAGCTCCATCGAAAAATTTGACAAACAGCCTTTATAAAATTTTTGGAGCCAAGCCAAATCTCGAGGCGTGTCATTACCCACACTGTAAGTTCCTCCCAACAACTCGTCGGAATCGTCCACCAATGGGGGTCCCTGGGAAGCCAAAGCTTCTGCAAAAGTTGCCCTCGAAGAATCTGACGATCCTCGGTGATACACCCCATCAGTCACTGTACCCCTTGCCCTAGAACTCCGTGCCTCTTGACCAACCACTTCACCACTGACATCAACCTCTGCATGAATGAATGAATGAATTTTATTTTTTATGTGAAAACATAAGGGAAACTTCCCGAGGTTCTTGCGAACCTGTTTTATAGGGAAGAACCCATTATATATACAAAACGTCAAAGCATAATATGGTAACAAAATACAAAACAGACAATGAGATCCTAGATACAGTATTAGCAACAAGTAAATGCTTAACGTGGTGAAACAAAACAAATTAAAACAATATAAATATATGAACACACATGTAATTGTCTATGGGTAAATAGGAGAACCTACAATTCAGAAAGAAATGCCCAATTAGCAAATTTAAGAATGAATACATAATAAGAAGAGACCAGCATGAAGATACATCTAATCATTAAGATGTATAAGAAACTGTTTTAAAGTAAACGCAAATTTTTTGGTATTTTTCACCTGCTTGATACTTAGAGGGAGGCAGTTCCAGTTTTTTACAGCCGTGTAGGTGAGATTGCGTTTTGCATGGTCAGTTCTACACCTTGGTAAGATGAGCTTATCACCATTACGGGTGTTGTAGTCGTGACAATCGTGGAAGGTTTTCACACGGATAAGTCTGTTGAAGCAAGACCGAGTTTCGCTGGCAGCGTAAACAAGGCTGTGCATATAAAGACAAACATTGTATTGATAAATTTGAGCAACCTTGATAATTTCAAACTTCCTAAACAGAGGCAAAGAGTGGGAGTCATAAGTTGCCTTAGCAATACTTCTTACTGCTCTTTTTTGAAGTACAAGAATACGTTGTAGCTTGTAGTTAGAAACTGCACCCCAAACAGTAATCCCGTATAAAATTAAGGGATAGACAAATGCAAAATATAGAATTCTTAATAATTTAGATGGAACAAATCCTTTCACTCTAGACAGGATAGCAGATCCCCTGGCAACTTTACTGCACACATAGGTAATCTGTGGTGTCCATGAAAGAATATCATCAAGGACAATTCCTAAAACACGAACATTTCTCACTCTTTCGAGTACAACGTCCGAGATTTTGATGACGTGTGATTTTGATCAATTTGCACAATTTTTTGACTCGAACCCATAATCATGTATTTAGTTTTCTTTGCATTTAATGACAATTTGTTAGAATCAAAGAAGTGGGTAAATCTTTTAAGATCAAAGTTAACGTGGCTGATAAGGACATTCAAATCTTTTCCGGAATATTCTAATGTGGTATCATCTGCAAAGCCAACCACGAACGACTGATTGCTACAAGAAAAAATATCATTAATGTACACCAAGAAAAGTATTGGGCCTAAGATGGACCCTTGTGGCACTCCGCAAGTAATTCCCAGCAGTGGAGACTGAACTCCATTTAGATCAGTAAACTGTGTTCTACCCACTAGATAGCTTTTAAACCAATTGTAAGTAACACCTCTGATACCAATTGAGGAAAGCTTCTTTAAAAGTAAATCGTGGTCTACTGTGTCGAAGGCTTTGGATAAGTCCAAAAAAAACAGACACGGTAAAGTTACCTAGTTCAATGTTTTCGATAACCTTATTAACGACAGTGTGTAGTGCTTGAACTGTAGATCTACCTCTGCGAAAACCAAATTGTCACTCAACAGATGGTGTTTTTCCAGAAAGAAATGTAAACGCTTATATACAACTTTTTCAAATACTTTTGAAAAAACAGGCAACAAAGAAATGGGCCTATAGTTACAAAAATCATTAACATTACCAGATTTATAGAGAGGAATAACCTTTGCTTTTTTGAGCTGGTTCGGAACACAACCTGTCGTAAGGGATTTGTTTATGAGCTGTGCAAGAGGTGGTGACAAATACCTATAACACCGTTTGACCAGTAGCATGCTAATGTCATCAAAACCACTTGATTTTTTGTCTGGGAATGCCTTAATAATGCTCTCTATCTCACATGCGTCAGTAGGCCACAAGAAAAGTGAATCGTTAAACTTGGCTCCCGTATTTCCCACATTAGGCACGGTAGGCAAATTAGCAGCCAACTTGGGTCCAATTGAGACAAAGTGCAAATTTAATTCTGCAGCCAACCCAGGAGCCTCATTGGAATTCTGGCTAGCATGTGGAAGAGTCATGTTATGGGGTTTATGGGTACCTGTAAGTTTTTTCAAATCTTTCCATAATTCCTTGCTATTATTTTTATTGTTTTTTAAAAAGGTTGCCATAAAAATTAATTTTTGCTTCCTTAATAAGGATGTGAACTTTTTTGTATGCAGATTTGTATTTCTCTTTATTATTAGCATATGGTTTCCTAATGTAATTCCTGTACAACTTATTTTTCATTTTGATTTGTTTTTGCAGTTCTGGAGAAACCCAATCTTGAGTCCTTTTAACTCGTTTGATGGTAGTTTCATTTTTAAAGTTGGGCTCAATTATGGGAAATGCAATATCCAAATGATGTGTGAATTTGGCTAAGAAATTTTCGTACAATAGGTCTAAGTCATCTTTAAGATTTAACTCGTTCCACATTTCATTCTTTAAGCCCTCAACCAAATTATTATAGCCTTTTTCAGAGTAACGTCGCCTAATCTTATAGCAAGGGTGTATTTTACTAAGCTTATTAGATTCTAAGAACACGTAGATTGGAAAATGATCGGTGAAATCAGAGATGATAATGCCAGTATGAGTTCCCTTGCTTAAATGATTCGTCCAAATATTGTCAATTCTCGTAGCAGAGGAGTCTGTAATTCTAGTTGGCTTTGTGATAATTGGAACAAATCCTACAGAAAGCCAATCATTCACAATAGATGAAATGGCATAATCAGACAAATACTTATTTAAGTCAACATTATAGTCTCCTAAAATATAACCTCTTTTTTTCTCGGCACAAATTTTGTTTATAGTAAAACTAAAAGCATTGCTGAAATTACGCATGTTGCCAGCTGGAGGCCTATAGACTACTCCAACAACATACACATGGTGCCCAAAAGTAATTTCTAAAAACATACCCTGGCCATCCAATTCATCAATAGAAAACTTTAAGTCATGTCTAACGTGGAAGCTGCAACAGCTCTTAATTAGCATTCCAATACCTCCACCCTTTTTTAGAATTCTGTTTTCTGCTATAAAAGTGTAGCCGTCTAGGTTACAAACACCATGACTTTGATCATTGAACCATGTTTCTGTGACGCATATGACATCGAATTCAGCATTAGTGGCATTAATAATGTGTTCAAATTTATCGAATTTGTTCTGAGTAGAAAAGTCCCTGACATTTAGATGAACAAAAGAAACAGACCTATCGATAAAGTTACCAACAATAGAAGAACCTTCAGGAACAGCAGTGGTATTGTAAAACGACATTTTAAAATCGTATGCTAATGGGCATACGTCAGGGTCTGAAAAAATAAAATCGAGTTCATCGTTAATGTGGAGTTTGTCGCATTGACTATGAGCGTCGTTGGTATCAATCGTAAGACACTTTCTTAAACAAACATTGTTGTAAACATTGTCGTAAGTATGCTTTTTGAGATGTAATTTTGGGGGAAGAAATCTGGGAATATGTTCCGTCATACGACTAACGATTAGTCTATTAAACAAGGTTAGTTTCCCTCAAAAGAGAAGAAGTTAAATGGTTTCCGCTCGAGTAGCGTACTTTGTATGATGGCATCAACAAGCAGTTTTTTGTCTAGGGGAGATAAGTGGATACCATCAGATGCAAGGATGCCATGTCTACGTGAAATTAAATCCCATAAGGAGATTAAATCAACTCCTGCTTCTTTACAGCATGCCATAATATGGCCATTGCACTGAACAATATACTGTTGTAGGGAAGGCCAGTGATGTACACGGAAACGCTGTCTTTGCGGGAAGATACTGATAACAGTGATGCGCACTGTGGGTAAAAAGGATTTGATTATGTCAATCAACTTAAGTAGTTTTTGGGCAATGACTGCCGGAGAGTCTAAACCTACATTGTTGGTCCCGGCACAGAGCACTACATTGGTAATATCTTCTGAAGGATTTAAAATGTTGGGAACACAGTCACATAGATGCTCAAGACGGGCACCAGGAAAGCACCAAGTCTTTGAGTTGCCAATATTCCATGGTAGTTTAACTTTCCTGACCTGTGAATCACCAATAATGAGGAATTTTAATTTTTTCTTTACTTTATGTGTAGGGTTTGGAGAGGAAAGCTGTCCTAGTGAATTGTTACATGGTTGTGCAACTGAAGCATGCCGAGTACTGCCACTGTTGACGTTAGAAGCTCGGCTAGGTAACTTGTCAATATGTGCAGAAACCACTTGCACTTCATTCGCTTTAGTAATTGACACCACAGTATTCACTGACATAGATGTGGTGGCATGGGGGTCAGTAGGTATGGACTGCCCGGTTGGTGAAAAACGGGTAATGCCCGTTTCGGTGATGTCATGGTTAGCGACCTTCTCAAAAAATGTGCCAATCATAGACGACTGGCTCAGGAGGGCATTTTCAATTTTAAGTTCAAGATTAGAAAAGCTCACTTTAAGCAGTTGCTGAATTGAGCTAAGAAAGTGGTCCAGCACATCGGTCAAATGGTCAATTTTGCCTGCCAATACAGTATTACCACTAGAAGGTTCAGTGTGCAACAGCTGGAAGTCAGAAGTCACATGTTTAATGCTTTCATTAATAAGGCTCACCTGTGCTTTTAAAGTACTTACACCAACGTTAAGTTCACTCTGAGAGTTTTCAAGAAAGGTTGGTAGTGATTTGGGTTTGTCATTTTCACTAACCCCCGGAGAAAATCCAATCTTTTGAATTGATGGGGACTGACAAGTGGAAAAGGATAAATCATCAGATACCTGAGAGAGGTCAACAGAACGAAGTAGATCGGTGACATCTGGTTTAGAAGCAGAGTTAGCGGGGACCAAATTATCAGGGGAGTAGCAAACTGTAGTTTCGCTTAAGCTGTTAGATTGTAAGATTTCAGTAGGCATTGAGATATTATTATTGGCTCTCTTAGCCACAGATCGTGATCTTAGACAGCATGAAAATGAAGCAGGCTTCCTTACTGACCTAATCGACTTCCTGCGAGTTGGGAAACATGGAGTTGAGGATTCCATTTTCGTTCTTTTAAACTTTTAAACGGTAAGAGGATTTCGGTCGCAGAACGTGAGTAATTAAACCAAATTTACCACATCAATAAACACAACGCAAATAATCAAACGGGTATTTCTCCACTTCAGACTCAAATTAATATGAATCCAATGACCAGCAGACAAGAACGCAGCAACGCATTAATCACAGTTGAACTATTTTTCCCCACCTTACGCAAACAAGTGCTGCAGTGAGAGTGAAGATTTAGTCGTAAGCACAACAGTAATCCCAAACCAGGCGATCATCTGATTGCACAAAGTGCTGGACAGAGTGTTGAAAGGCAAAAGAACTTCCCACAATCGGAACATTTAACTAGTATAAAAACACAGTAGTAAGACGATTCGATAGACTAGCACACAAGAAAGCAGCAGCACATTGGCCACAGTCGAGCTGCTTTTTTCCGCCTCGTGTGAGAAAGTATTGGGTCGTGAGTATAATGTAGTCTTCTTTGCCATAATAATCACAAAACAATTATATTTGCCACATGCACGAAACAAGTGCAGGATTCAGTTTACCGATCATAGAAAGAAGTACCCATATTCTGAACATTTAACTGGTTCCTCTCCACTGTGAACACAAGACAACGAATCTGGTGATCAACACACAAAAAACGGTAACGCAAAACTCCTGTCGTACACATTTAAGACCATACAAATGACCAAACGCACAAAGACGCAGCATCACTTTAATAACCACAGTCAAACCGATTTTCTCTGTACTATGCATGTGCTGGGTCGAGTGATGCAGATGCTAAATCAAACAAGTGATGCAAAAATAGTCAAGCAATGCCGCTGCACAAATAACGCATTTAAACGGCTTCGCTCCACAACGGCTTTAGTTTTGAAGAATAATTTTAGTTCAAAACGAAAAAAGTGGGCTACTTCAACTATGCTTCAACTGTTGTCACCAGAATAGAATTGAACTCGTTCATTAAAACTTGTCCCATACATAGTAAAACAGCACTGCACAGGTAACATTTAGGTGGACTCTTCCCGCATGAGCGGCGATCGGCCAAGTCCAATCCAACGGCTCTCGATTAAACAAAACCTTTGTTTTCTAACAACCAGTTAACCCCAAGGTGCAAGTGCTAGTGACCCAAAGCATTGTTTTGGATTTTGTTAGGGGGGGGGGAGGGACCAATTAGCTGTGAACA
>JAHWFP010006460.1:0-25681 GCA_023313725.1 Lithobius niger
GACTAGAAAGAAGCCTGATGAAGATGAACGTTGCTATTATTAAATTTTTACCATCATTTAATAAGAAGTTCATCGAAAATTCGCCAAAGCAACTGAACAAAGTGCTACGTTTTGACTTCAGCGTTAATTTTTCCGATTTTTCAACATGAAAAGACCAGGTAATCTATATTTTCAGTAGGCAATAAAAACCAACTTCAACCAGGTGGCCCTGGTAAGTTGACATTTTTTTAACGTGAAGCTTGCCTCAATGGAGCCCTTGAAGAGTTGTTCAAATGGTTTATTTTTTAAAAATATCAATGTAAGTCATGTGTTCAGTGATGAGGTTAAAAATTGAGTGATGGGCTGTTGCCATCCAGTATTGTAATCGGTATTATATGAAGGATGGTAACCATACAGCTTTAATTTCAGCATTTAATGAAAGTGGTAATTTTTTAACTTTTTACTTCGCCTACATTTACAAGAACTTTCAGCCCCATTTCCTTAATGAAAACTTTTTGGTTTCTCCACAATTGCACATCACATTAGAAATTATGTTGTAACTTTTTAACTATAATGCACCATAGCAATATTTTTTTAATTCTAAACTCATGTCCATCCTTAAGACCATGACCTCAGAAATGTAACTAAACTGCTTAATAATTATGTTTCAGTAATTTGAATTGAGAGATTATGAGATGCGGAAAATGCATTATGTTTGTGATTTGTGGAGAAGCATATAAAAGCGTATTCGTGACGAAAAGGGTTAAAGCACTGCACTGAAACTTTTCTACAACTTTTCTACAGCTGCTTATTGTGTGTTTTGAATCTTGCTAGGCCTAACGGATTCGTTGGATGTTGATTGGTCCAGCTTGCTGCCAGAGCCTCAAAAGCGAGATGCTGCTCCTGGATCAGCCCTTCAGAGGTTTTCAGCTGTTCGTGTGTTTGGTCGAATCGGCGTACTGCCACACATTGCAGGGAAAGACCTTCTTGATAAAATAAAGGACCATTGTGCAAAGCAGCTTGAAGAACAAGCAACTACAGCGTCCGGTGAGTAGCTTTATCTTATGTTACATATTATTTTAGTCTCAATTAACTAATTAACTACTTTGTGGTTGTGGTGAATAAGAGAGCAACTCTGCGCATAGCTGAAACCACAAACTGATGTGTGTGGGAAAAGCAGGGTTAGAAAGTATTAGTTATCGTATTTCGGGATATCCTATGTGTCAAGAATCTGATATTCTCCTTCGTAGACTCCTCCTTACTGTGTTACCTTTTTGTTAAAAATGGGATATCCCTTGCTTGTCGGCACCTTCTATCCATACTCATTTGCATACAACTTAACCTTAATTTATGCAAAACTTACGTCACCTGCCCCTTCGCACCACCTTCTCTCCTGCGCCTACCTCTCCACCTGGTCTTTTGCCGACGGCACAATTCGGGCAAGATGTGTGTTGGCCCGTACATGACATCCCACCCCCCCTCTCCTCCCCCCCCCCTCACCTTTGTGGTTTTGATATGTGATGTTGGATTTGCCACTGCAGAGTGGGTGGTGTTTGAATGGAGCCCTGATACATTGTCCTTTTGGCGTGGGGTGTTTGGCGACTTACCACAACGGTTATGCCAGCAGGTTTGCTTGTGGCCACATGGGTCTGGTGTCACAGAATTTTTTTTTTAATTGGTGAATGACTGAGTACGCACGAGTGCCCCTGAATAGGGCAGGAGATGTATGTTGAAATGAGAAAGTAGGTGTAGTGGTTTGATTGGTGGCTCGTCTGCTTACATGCTATTCGATGGATGGTGACGGCTTATGATGGTAGAGTCGGTACTGGGGTACCTGTGTGGAGATGTCTTGGCCATGTGGTAACATGTGGTTTCTGTCACTATAGTTTGTGCGGTGTGGACTGTGTGGTAGGACTTGTTAGGGTCCTGCCTGGTATTGGGCTCGTGGTGTGGCTTAGCGTTCAGGCCTAGGCTGAGCACAGCCAGTGGCCACGGGACTGTGTAAGGTCTTGGGTATAGCAGGATTCGCAAGTTGTGACATTGGCTGATTGGGGCTCGTCGTTAGTTTTCGCCGAACGTTCCCACCAAGGTGTGGGTGCTGGTTTGGCGTGGACACTGCTGCAGCGGGTACGGGACTAAGTCATCTATGAGGTACAGGAAACGGAGCTGGCCGAAGCGAATCTGTCCCATTTGTGGCAAAAAGGTAACACAGTGAGGAGGAGTCTACGAAGGAGAAATGGTGATTCTGCCAGAGAACTTGTTCTCGCAGGAGAATCGAAGTTCTCCGAGTAGAATTAGACAACACTGTGTTACCTCCATGACCCACCCGCCTCCCTGGCACTTCTTTGCCTCGGCTGCAAAAGACGGTGTAGAGGTAGGCGCAGGAGAGAAGGTGGTGCGAGGGGGCAGGGTTGATTGGTTGGAAAGGTTGATTGCATGTCAGGAGGAAGTGAACATGCAACACTCATTTAGACAAATACTATCTCTCCTCCAATACATGCTTGCGGAAAGCGTATATACGTTCAGCACCTCCCCTCCCAAGGAAACATTTACAGAATCCCCCCCTCCCTTTACCCCAAATGTAACGGAACGTATGTATGCTACAGGAAACCACTTTCCAATTTTGTTAAAAACGCACCACACATTTCTGGATAGGTAAGGGGAAAAAACCTGTATCAGAATCCCGTACTGCTGCGATAATTTCGTTTGGTACAGCACCTTCTCTGTTGGACACATGAAGACATGTAGTGAAGCTATTACGACTAACTTGTTTGAAAGATGACTTCTACCCTAATGATTCGATTTTCATTCTGCTTTTCGCTTTGGCATTGGCTTGCAGTTCTCTACAACTTTCCATTTACACCACCATTCTACAACGTGTAGGTCAAAATTCAGGCCGGTGATGACCTTGAACGGCCATTCCAATGTCATTTAAACTACATCATTACAAAATACCAGCAACCGACCCCCCCCCCCCCCCCCGACCCATAGTATATGTATGTACATTTTCATGGTTCTCCTCGTAGTAGATTTGGAATGACAGTAGGCTTCTTCAGACTTTTGCACCACCCTGTACTACACAGACCATTCATACACCATGTGGTTGACTGGGGGGGTGGGAAAAACCGGTCTTAAGTGACTGTGTAGGGGAGGAAAGGGGCACAGGAAAGTCTTTAGTTCTACTGCTGTCTGTCAGGCCTAAAAAAAATACCTTTGGTTCTTGTACCCAACCGTTCCTACCTTTTTTACATTCTGCGACCCTAAATGGTTTTGCTTTCACATTCGTCCGTATTTAATTAAAGCGTAAACGGAAAACAAAACAGATCCGCAGAGAAAGGCTTTCAGTTGCACTGCTAAAAAAAAGAAAACTTGACAATTTTTATTTTTTAGCCCTACTCATAAGTTGATGTAGGTTTATGCACACATTCCGTGTATTAAAAAAAAATATTTGTCTATATTCCGACCTACTGACCAGATTTTTTTCGTGATGTTGCAGAAACCAAGATTTTTTTAGGCTTCATCAATTGCATTTTTAACCTTTGCCGGTTGCTCCGTAGTACCCTAGAATGTGCCATATTTGTTCATGTTTGTGTACATAGACAATGTTGATTTGCCTGAAATTTACTTACCACAAGATTTAACATTATGAGGGGACGACAGATGACACCGCGAAAGAATATTTTTTTAAGATTTTCAAGTCAGTGAACATCTCAATTCGTTCAAATTATTTGTGCAAAAAGTTACTAATAGGTGAAGTACTGGCGTGGCTTGACTTCTGCGTTGAGGGTGAGTAGCAAGGCAAGATTTACAATCAAAAAAGAAAATGGTTCATTGGTCCTTTCATTTGTAAGTTTTATTTTGTCAGTAACTTATTGATTCCTTTCAACTTCCCTACGTACATTAAGTCTTAAACGGCTTGTGTTAAAAGTTGGCAGTTTGAGGACGCAAGTAGGTCATCAAGTTACCTGATTTTATGCTCATCTGTTTCCTCACAATTTTGACATTACTACTGCAGACATCTTTTATTGGAACCAGTTCCACACATGGCCACCATATTTAAAAAAATTCTACACTAAAACCACAAAACGAACAATTTTACAAATGGTTCACTGAATTTTCGGTGAAGAAATCGTTCACCTTCGTCGGAGTGTTTGCAGCTACTTGAAAAAGATCGTTCACATCTCTCACTTGGTCACGATGCTGGTGGAGTTACCATTGAGCTGTACAGCTCTCTGAATTGGAGGGAGCCACTTCCGGTTTAGCTTTTCTGTAAGCTCTGGATGTAGCAATTTATCGATGTTGTTATACGTCGCTGCTGTAAGATTCATAAGTGGCACATTATTCTGGATGAACTTTGTTATGGCTATGGACTCTAATGCTCTCAGGTGACTATCTTGGACTATCTTGGAGGTGACTATAACAACATCAATAAATTGCTACATACAGAGCTTACAGAAAAGCTAAACCGGAAGTGGCTCCCTCCAATCCAGAGAGCTGTACAGCTCAATGGTAACTCCACCATCATCGTGACCAAGTGAGAGATGTGAACGATCTTTTTCAAGTAGCTGCAAACACTCCGACGAAGGTGAACGATTTCTTCACCGAAAATTCAGTGAACCATTTGTAAAATTGTTCGTTTTGTGGTTTTAGTGTAGAATTTTTTTAAATATGTCCTTCAAAAACCACTGTAATCGCCGCTTGCCGGTTTTTGCGACATGGCCACCACCCCACCAGCAAGCGTTTCTATTCCCTATAAAAGCAATTCTTCGTGCAAAGGTTGTGTGCTAGTGGTGTGTGTCGTAGTGATGTATAGTTGGACTCGTAATGAAGTTTTGTTACTGAACTGCATTTTCAATGGAAGTATTTGCTATTGAAAGATAGTTTGGCATGTCAACTACAGTTCCAATTGCAGTAAACTTCATAAAACTGCATTTTAATTACAGAAATGCCAGTATGTTTCTGTAAATTGTGCTTGTTTTTTTACTGACTTAATTTATTTAGTATCCAAAAATAAGTCAAATTGTAACCTCTTTGTTTACAGGCCAAGGAAGACCAGTTAAGTCACCAAAACAAACTCTGACTGAACAGGACAGTAAACAGACCATGTTGAGTAGTAGCAATGATGCTGAACAAGCCCACACAATTAAGGAAGAAGATGATAAAGATGTTCTGCATTCTCCAGCTTTGCGTTTAACTTTTAAACCTGCCTTTGCTGACACTTTGCTCATGGGCGTTGTAGAAAATGAGCGCAGAGAATCAATTCTTGATGATATAGGACCGTATCGACGAGCCTTGTGTGCACGTCGGGACTTACGAATGAGGAGGAAACTTTGTAAAATTACTGAAAAGGTAATATTATCAGTGTTGATTAGGAATGTGAGTTATTCGAAAAATTCGAGCTGAGCCGAGTATGCAACAATAATAATAATAATAATAATAATAATAATAATAATATCTTTTGCTGGTAAGCAAGATTAACAGCAGGGTGCAAGGCCGCTTACGCCGCACCCAAAAGAGAGAATAAAATAAGTAAAAACTGTTTAATAGGTCCGCCTTGGAAAATGGTCAAGTGGTAATTTGCGAATGATCCTCAGAAAGGCACTGACCGAGGTGGCAGATACAGCATACTCCGGAAGCGAGTTCCAGATCTTGACTGCACGGAGAGCAAAAAAATGCCTCCGGCAGTCTGTTCGCGATTCGGAGACCTGCAATTTATAAGAGTGGCCCCTTGGAGTGGTGATGCTGAAGAAAAATCTAAAAAGGGAAGTTCAGTTGGTTTCTCTCCTCGCACAATTCGCAAAGTCAGTGCAAATCCGACGTAACTCGAGTCGCTGAAGTCCCAATCTAGATAGACGATCAGCAGGAAGGTGATCTATAAGGTTTGCTACATGTTTTGTGAACTGACGTTGAACAGCCTCCAGGCAGTCAATGTCGTGTCAGCCTCCAGGCAGTCAAGTACTCGAACTCAGCTCGATGCTCGCATCCATACTTAAAGAACTCCTCGAGTCCGGTGAAAATGCGATAATTTCGTTAACTTTTTACCAATTTCGATATTTCAATATACGTGCCAAATTCATCGTCTCGACGAGAACCTTCTGTTAGTGCAGATAAAAGTCAATAGCTCAAACCATTTTCAAGTTATATCTGGAAAACCACGACCCACACAGTCAGTTAAGCACTATTATCTTAACAAATAAAAAAGAAATTTGCAAACAAAATATATCCACCACTGACCAAATACTCGAGCTCGGCTCGATACTCGACTCTTCTGTTGCTAACTCAGCTCGGCTCAGCTCGGCTTGAAATAAAATTATTCTACTCTCGCACCCCTAGTGTTGATTGCGTAATGATTTAAACTTAGAACTTCATTGTTCCTTTTCTTGTCACTACAGTTTAATTCTGAATTTATGTAATGCTGATCAGTTAGCACAATTTTAGTAGTTGATTCTTATTGGCTACCGAATGAGACACCATGCTTGTTTACCATTTACTTACTTTACCAAAACGAAATAGGTAAAATAAAATTCAAGCAACTGTACCAGTACCCACTCGGGTATTGGTAAAAGTCCCATTACTTAAATTACTTGTGGATGGATGTACTTGAACTGGCTGTTTTAAACTACTAGCTGAAGCCCTTAAGTGCTATGCACGGGTGGTGTTTGATACACCGTTTAAAACATTGGGGCAATTTGCTTTCTCATGTGTTTGTTGCCAAAGGTGTGTAACCCATCTTGTCTTTTTACGCCCACTGGCTAGGAAACGCTGATGTTCGTTTGCTTTGCTCGCTCAATCAGCGCCTCCTTTGCTCCAGACTCCACGCACTTACATAACATATGAATCTTTCCACCGGAAATAAAGGGAATATGCCTTTGTACACCGGAAATAAATACGCCTTTGTACAGCCAAGTGTAAATCGTTAGCCCGCCGGCTTTGTCAATTTTGTTCAATATTTAACTGAGTTTCACTAATCCTTTAATTTTAATAATCTACAACAACAGAACCTGTAGCCAGCGGTTTAATATTAAGTTGTATGTACGTGAAACGTTGTTTTATCCGTTAAAAGTTACGGTTTCAGTTTGCGCAAACAATATTTAGCCAAGTTTCACTAATACTTTTATTTGAATTGTCCACAACAACAACCCGGGAGCTGACTGAGTGTTTCACAGTGCAGGCAATACGCCAGAGGAAAATGAGGGAGGGGTTGAGGAGTTGGGGAGGAAAGGAGAAGAATACAGGGTTGAAACATGAAAAAGTAGGGAGGATTGATCGTGGAGTAAGATGTGTATTGTTCCAGTATAGAAACAAAAATAAACCCCCCCCCCCCCCCAAAAAAAAAAACGTGACATGGTGACATGAGTTTAACACACGTTTCTTAACTGTTGTTGGTGGCTTCAGTTACTTCAGTATTGGCGGCTGGGTTTACCAATTCTTCAGTATCGGCAGCTGGGATTGCGACTTCTTCATTGTTGATGGCTGCTGTTACCAATTCTTCATAGGCTTCGAATCATTCATTTCAAACTGCATCATCCAGTACATCCCAAACATTGCCCTTCGAGATTGTGTGGTAACTGTTGACTGGAGGACTTGCTGGACAATTGATTCAGGCTGTTTTGTTTTGTTTAATTCTGATTCAAGGCGTTTTATACGACTCCGCAAATTTTCGTTTTGTGTTTTCACACGACTGTGCAGAAACTCGCTTTGCGCTATCTTTGCATCCAGTTGGCGCATTTCCTTCCGTAATTCCACGTTTTCCTTTTTTAAGCCATCTATTTGCAATCGTTAATCGTAATGCTGAGCGCTGCAATCCAGAGGTAGTGTGCGTGTTTGTGAAGACATTGTTGTTGACAATCAACGCAGCATTGTTACTGTTATTATTAGACGGGTGTCCGTCTGGGGAGGGTGGCCGTTTCACAACACTGCAACTCGTTTTTATTAATGTAGATGTAATCGTTCATAGTAGCAGAAAAGCAAACCATTCAACTTAAAATTTGGAGAAAAAAATACAGTGAAACCTCTTTATAACGATGTTCAAGGGTCCTTGGAATGTAGAATGTTATATCAGGTTTATTGTTATAAGCAATCACTGTGGCATATGCATGGTTGCTTTAAGTGCGTCAAAATTAGCATTGTTATAAACAGGTTTATTGTTGTAAGAGGTATTGTTATAACGAGGTTTAACTGTACTGTGATTGGGTTCTCTTTAAACAGTCTTAAAAACTGGTAACTGGTGATTACAGTGGTAGTTAGTCAAAATATTCTCCAAATACACTACAGTACACCACAAATGAAGAACTTCAACACAGTTCCCCTTGAATTTTCAGTCATATTAGGATTCGTTCACCTTCCCCAGACGCCACAAATACACACAAAATTTGAAAGTCGTTAAAACGCCAACATCATATATTTGAATCTTGCACTGTTGGAGGAAGGAGACCACTGATATGTGTATCGCCTTTTACACCATCTTTCGTCAAGCTTAGAAGCGAGCTTCATTGCCTGGGAGAAAATTTCTGTGCTTCTCTCTTCCCACACCAAACAGGAGTCCCACCAGTGTGCACTCGAGTCCGTGGCCATTCGAAGGTTCACCCAGCAACAAGTTCCCTTCATGAACCTCAAGGTGCTTCCTGCTTCACGAAAGATGGGTATCCTGCAAGTCGATATACCGATCAGCGGTCTCCCTTCTCGAACAGCGCCCAATTTGAATTCATGATGATGGCGATTTAACGACTACTGAGTTTTGTGCATATTTGTGGCTTCTGAGGAAGGTAAACAAACCCTAATTTCACAGAATATTCAAGGTAAAACGGTTGAAGTTCTTCGTTTGTGGTACAGTTTAGTGTGTAGGAGTGTATTGTGTACCATGTGGTGCCTGCGACGAGATGTATCTCGGAAGAACAAGAAAAGGTGTATCTTGTGTGAAGAGCAAATTAAATGCTAGTACCCATCAGCGGCGTTATGATTCGTCATTAAATGTATCACGTAAGAACTAAGTAAATGCCTCCATCGGTATACCTAACCTGTTTGATCGAATCAAACTTAGTCTGAAATAACGTGCTTTGAGAATGAACTTAATGTTAGTATAAGGCTTGATCACATGCAGTCGTGCATCAACAATAGTATCTCGAAACTAAACAATGAGACAAAAATGCAAAATAACAGTTTTGAAAAGAGACTCTTTTTTTCTTCCCCCCCCCCCCCCCTGGATACAAAAAAAAAGGTGTGTTAGTGATAAAAAGGTGATACGTTGGGCGTAGTCACTAAAGACCTGAAGTTCAAGCCTCTTCGTCTCAACAGTGGCTTAAAACCCACTTTGAGTATGAATGTGCGATACTTTGAAATGAGCAGAGTCGTGGGGGCGCAGGGCGACCAAGAATCGGCTCATTTCAAATTCGAAAAATGACAGACACCTTAGGGGATTAGAATCCTTAGCAATTCGAGAACACCAACGCCACAACGCTGCACTGAATGAATTTACAAGGCCCCTCCAATCCCGCAATTAGCTTCCTTGTTAATACAGAGGTTGCAACACAATTACACCGGAAGTGGAAATGGAAAACAGGCCTTCACCAACAGGGGGCTACGTTGGAGGCCGTCTAGTACGAACAACGAACAACAACAACAGCGAAGATGTGATTTGAATAGGGACAATTTTACACGGCCTGAAGAAAACAAATGAAATCCTATTAAGCTGTCGAAAATTTGTGAGAGTAGTGAAGTATCAGACTGTTGATATTTGTGCATCTCCATTTGAAAAGTAAGCAACAATACTTTTCAAACCTAAATTATTCAGTGTAGTCGAAAATTTGCGAGAGTAGTGAAGTATCAAACTGTTGATATTTGTACATCTCCATTTGAAAAGTAACCAACAATACTTTTCAAACCTAAATTATTCAGTGTTAGCTAACGTTAATTTAATAATATTAAAAAAAAAATTTTTAAGTCGTCAGTGAATTTAATTTGTAAATAAAATGTATAAAGAAAAACAGATTTTTGGTTACAGTTAGATTTTTACGACCTCTTTTGCTAAAGAATTTTTACGAAAAGTATCCGCAATATGACAATGGGGTGCAAACGTGTCTCTAGAAGACGAAAATAAGCCCTCAAATAGCATAAAATGCTTCAACTTCCAGGGCTTTGCCCCGGACCCGCTGAGGAACTCACGGCGCTCCCACAGACCCCCTAGCTGGTTTTGCCGGGCCCCTGCTAAAGTGGAGCCCGGATTGGTTTTTAAAAACCCCCCCCCCCCCCCCCCCCAAAAAAAAAATCTGGAGTTGGCTGGCACCACTACTGAATAAAGTTGGCTAAGGCTTGTCCATGGTTACTGTGTTATGCTATTTCTTGTCTATATAAATTAACAGACAAATTTCCATCCAGTTCATCATCTAGCTAATTTTTCCTTCTTCAAGCTTCTAAAAGGCTGCTTTTTTCCCCTGGTTATATGTTTCTCTCCTGCTTGTTTCTCGATTTGGATTTGAAATTGCAGCTTCACGTAGACTCCAGTCTTTAGTAGGCTGTTCTCCTCTTTTACGTAGTAGCCTCCATTTTTTAGTAGGCCGTTCTCCTACTTCACACAATTCGCTAGGCTGATCCTCACCACTCTCCAGCTTCCACTAGTCATGCGTGAGAAAGCAGATAAACACCAGGATGAAGCGAAAGGAAAATTTATTAGATTGGGCTATCTAGCCGGGATGTTGAATAGGCTAAGAATTCTATCACCGTTGAAAAAGACAGACGGGGAAAGAAGATGAAAGAGGAAAGAATTGGCAAAATGACAGAAAAAAGTCCGTGAGTATCACTGACCTACTTTGAGGGAATTTGTTGCCCTATCCAGAGAGTATTTAAAATGAATGGATTCAAGTCCTATTTGAAGAACAAAGTAGGACTAGGAAAGAAGATGAGGAATAAATCAAGAAAGAAGGAAGAGAAAGCAAGACTAACGTTGTCTCAAAAAGCCCAAGACGACCAGACTCTAGGGAAAACTTAGAAACACCAGAGAAGGAGTTTATAGAGTGCTGTGCAGGTACTTTAATGCCGTATACATAGTAGACACAAGAAAAGGGAGTATGAATAGGCTGCTGCAACACATGTGAGGTATGAAGTTGATGACAACGGCATTGCACGAAAAACACAACATGACTCGAGTGGGATAAAGCTTAGACTGAGATCAAATCAAATTCAAAGTGGAACAATCATCTAGAGTGCCTTGAGTTGGTGGCATTTAGATTGCATGAAAGAAAACAAGTGCTACTAATGAATCTTCAAGGCCCGACGAATCCAAATGTCACTTACGTTTAGGGAAAGATGACAAGAAACTGGATGACAATTGGAAGCTGGAGAGTGGTGATGATCGGCCTAGAGGACTGTGTGAAGGAGGAGAACAGCCTAGTAAAAACTGGAGGCTACATGAAGGAGGAGAATGGCCTATTAAAAACTGGAGGCTACATGAAGGAGAAGAACGGCCTACTAAAAACTGGAGGCTACATGAAGGAGAAGAACGGCCTACTAAAAACTGGTGGCTACGTGAAGGTGCAACTTCAATTCAAACAGAAGCACAAACGCTTGAAAAACCAGTCTTTTAGAAGCCTGAGAAAATTAGGTAGATAACGAACTATGTATACTGTGAAAGTGAGCGCGCGTTGGATGAAAATTTTTCCATTCATTTCACAGTAACAGAAGTGACAGTATTTTCTTGTCTATATGTTTTAGGTTTTGACTTATTTACGATTTCTTTTTATACTGAGCTTTTGGGTCTTCATTAATATGAAAAAAATTGTTTATTCACTTTTACCAGAATAACTCCATAAGTGTAATTAATTCCGTACTGCTATTGCCAGCTAGTTATTGTATTTTTTGTTTTGTTTTTCAGATCCCAACATCTTTTTCACCACAAGCTATTGACAATGAAATGTATAAATTGAGTGTTCAACTCTTCCGTCAGACAAAACCGGAGCCAGCAGATGTGCAGTCAGCTGGAACAGACATTGCCTGCCAGTCATAAGTAATTTGCTCAAAGAATCACAAACTTCATAGAACAATATGCGCCTACAGATAATAAATGGAATTGTTTTATGTTATTTACTGTGTGTATGTACAGCATATTAATTAAAGTGAAATCCAGGAATCCATTTCTTCTCATTTGGCTGAAACAAACAATAATAGATAGCAACATGCTATCTTAAAAGGTTTTGACCTTTCATGAAAGTGGTTTTATTTTGGTTGTTATTAACGTATTTATTATGTTTGAAATGTGTAATATGACAGGCAACGCTGCTCAGCAATGCACACACTTCTAACACCACTGCTAGTAGTGTTCAAGTGTGTAAAATCCAACATAGTGTAACATAAAATGGTAACTGTTGGCAAGCTCAGAGAGTGTATCTTCTGGGTTATATTTAAATCAAATGCACAATTTTATTACCTTTCCTGTTGATTATTTTTTAAAAGGTGCAGTCCTTACTAATATCCATTCATGAAAATCGAGTATGCAGCCATCAAAGCAATTGCACCTGTCAGAAAAAGAAATGCTGCAGCTTGTAATAACCTTGGCTGTTGCAAGGAACATTTTTGGATACTAAAAGAATCATTTTGCTAGCCAGAAGTCATTAATACACCCATATTGTCTAAACTTTCATGTTTTAATGAATGTAACCCTTAGTTAGTCTGATGTAATGCAGCCGCATTGGTAGGGCTACAAAAATGCGCCATAAAACTTAAACTTAAAACAAATTAAAACTTAAACATAACACGCAACCAAAGCCAAGCTTTTGGGTGTATGAACATAGACAGCTCACTGCTTGGCAGAAAGTATTTATTTTGTCAAAGGCCGCCCTCCAGCCGTTGACGGATTTGGCTTCAACAACTTTCTGTGTAGCTTGTTCCAGTGATATATCACACGACACGAGAATTGCTTCCCGACATTAGTGTTCACACATGTGCACTGTAGCTTGAGGTGGTGTTCACCAGTACCTTGACCCACTGACTAAGGTGAAGTGTTCTTTAGCCTCAGTCCAGTCGATCCCACTCAGAATTTTGTAGGTGTGAAGTAGATCACCTCCAACGCGGCGATCGTTTTGGCTCGTTAGTATTCTACTAATTTAAGTTTGCATACTAATGTAACAAGATACAACAGTACCCAGTACCCATTATTTAAGACATTTCTTACTAATGCAACAAGATACAACGGCACCTATTATTTAAGACATATCGTACTAATGTAACAAGAAAAAAACAGTACCTATTATTTAAGACTGTGCTGGTTAGCATTATATGCCAAATAACGTCTTAACGTGTATAGTTGAGGGAATTTTAGTGTATGGTTGTGAATATTTGATTCATTAATCTTTTAAAATCTGTTGAATGGATAGTGCATTTTATTATTACTGCGTTTAACAGAATTAATGCAAAGTCAAGGGTTTCATATTTGAATTATTTGGAATCTTGAAGAACCAAGTAGTAAACAATGGAAAGCATCGGAGTCAAACTATGCCATGGACATTTATGTTGGGAAGTTTGACTTGCCAACTACTTCTCATTTTTCGTGTCGTAAAACTATAATTTCATTAACGTGAATGTGTCTTGTTAGAAGTATTGTATTGGCCTACGTCATGTGTAATGTGCAACTTTGAATATTAAAAATTATAAACTGTGCATGTACTGAGAAGGAAATTATTTCGTATGCTGAAACATTGCAAATGAAATTGATCTGTGCATGTATACAATAAGTAGATGTCATTTACGTGGTTATTGCATAAAAAAAAGGACCAATATTAACCCTTTAAAGGCTGAATTTGTGGTTTGAAAATAATGGCTTATAACTGACTTGTAGAAAATAATATTACTTCTCACCCCCTTGTGAAGCATGGGAAGAAAATCATATCCCATTTCTTACAACAATCTTACAAGCTTGGCCTACCCACCAGATAGGAATGGCACGATGCAAAAAAATTTTATCCCGATAACATTTTTAGAATTATCACAATAATCGATAATATCTCGATAAAGTATTTTGAGGCTGGAATGACCAAAAAAAAAAAACTTGGCTGAAGCCTACAGTGCAACCTTCATGAATGTGAATTGTGTGGCACTCACCATTAGGCCAATAGACATGAAAATGCTCTTGCCATTGTCTATTGCTTCGTCACCATGTAGAAACAGTTTAACAGTTGTGCTACTATTTAATGCTTAAATATTGTTTGCATTACACTCACTCCAATCAACTAAAGTGGCTAGCAACTGCATTGCACACTTGGTTGGAGAGCCCTTGTAATTCCGCACGCAACCCTGCAAACCGCTTGTTTCTAGCTATTACGGTTTCCGAGATGTGACAATTTAAGCATCGGGGTTTGCACGATAATTCGATAAATCAGAAAAAGCGCGGTACAATAATCAACGATTTTTTTTATCGCGATTTGCAATATTACCGATTATCGTGCAACCCCTACCACCAGACAGCGCTGCATACATACTCAACCCAGCATGCACCCCCATCATGGTTCTCCACAATCGCTTGAGCATTGACGGAGTGTTAGGGAACGTTCAAACATTACGTCATCAATAAGGGGGAGGGGGTTCGCCTACTGGTGATGATTGCTGACGAGTGGGAGCATCTGATGAAGTAAGCACCGCTGCCCCGTAAAACAAGGGTGGAAATGTACCAAAAAAGTCGTCAGAAAACTGGAGATAAACAGGTAAAACAACTCTGGGGAGGGGGGTGAAGCTGTATATTATGACGTAATACTGGAGGGGGGTTGAGCAATTGACGGGAAGGAGGGGGGTTGAAATGGCCAATTTCTTGATGGCATAATACTTGACCTGACATTCCTTTAGTGCACTAGTTTTGTTTTGAATTTTTCTTAATTTTTATTGCTCAGAATATGGAAGTTGCTCAGTTGAGTTGCTCCTCGAGTCAGTGATAGAATATTACCTTCTTAAAAGGCCGAAAATAAGGGGAAGGAATTTTGACTTTCTTGCTATCTGCAAAATACTAACCTTCAGCAATACGTGCAAAAATTGCTTTTTATAGCCGACGAAAATATACATTACCTGTTTTCTTATTAGCAGTCTTTCCCCTTTGAGCTCTATTTAATCCCTAGCTTGAAAGTTGTCTTCCCTGCCGTGCTCGTGACCTTCCTTCTGCGCATGACCGGAATCTGGTTCCTCTATAAAAGACGGACGCACTGGAACAGAATCCATCTTTCTTCCTAGGGCAACCTCCGTGTGTGGTTGGTCTTGAGCTTTACCTCGATACTTCGGACCTCACGGTCCACCTCGTGCTCCGATTCTTCTGGCTGTGGCCAATTCTTGCGATTCCTGCCCACCTTCGATTCCGAATCTTTCACCAGCCTCTTCCTGCAATTCGACTTCGGCCCTGCCTTCTGGTTCCGGACCGGTTGCTGTACCGGCCCTGGATCGGGCGGTACGTCTGTCACAAGCTGCTCCAGCACGAAGGTTCGGTCGGTCGGGCTCCGTAAGATCGGCTAGTGTTGCGGTGCTTTGCAATCTGCGGCCTCCACCCTTGTCCGTATTCCCGGCCTTGCTCTCTCACTTTCCCGAACAACAGCGGCGAGGGGCTCTCCGTCTACATACAGGACACTGCCCGGTTCGTCCGCAACCATTCCGTAGTCCTCTTCTGCCTCCAGCCGTAGCATCGGTTCCTCTTGGTTCCATGTCTGAAGTAACAAGAACGATTTGTTCTTTCTGAGCCGTCTTCACCAACTTTTACATTACCAGCATCTCTCCGTCTTCCGGTACCGTTCACGACCTTCTCTCGTTACTTCTGTAATCCTACTTCCAGCCCGGTGAATTGCTGCTTTCCTGGACCGCCCAGTACTCCCAAGCCCGTTTTCGCTGGAACTTCACCGGTACCTCCTTCCGATGTAGCCCCGTCTCTGGTTTGTCTGGAACTATACTCCCGGGTCTGCGAGGCCCAGTCTCCAGATTTCTTATCCTTGTCGCCACGTTCACCAGTTGGTTTAATGAAGAAACCCCGTCCCTCGATTCCGGGTGTTACGCTTCTTGCCACAAGCCTGCATCAAGTTCCTCCCTGGTTCCGCGTCCTTCGTGGCGACCTTCCCTTACTCCAGCGTCACAAAAACCCCTGCGTTCTGCAGTTCTGTCTTTCCGGTCCGGCTTCACTATCTTCCGTATCTACTCCGCACTTCACTGCAGGGACGGTCTGTCTCTCTCGCCCTCCTCGTTGTGCAGGTCGGTCTTCGTCTGCCCGCTGCTCTGCCTCTCCCTTCCGCTCGTTAGCAGAAGGTGCTATTCTACGTTTCTCTTTCCAACCGCTACGGTTCCCCTCGCAGTACCATAACCGTTTTGGCAGGAAGCCCAGCCAACCTGGATGTCCTTTGTGTCATGCGGACTGTGCCTTCCTCGATCGGATATGTCGTCCAACTCGTTCTCATCTGAAGACCCGGTGCCTTCTGCCCCTCAACCTAATGTTCTGGATCCCCAGACTTGTGGATGTATTGGCTTTTAAGAGCAGCATGTCCATTTAGACCCACACCCTTGTTGTCAGAAACATCGTCTTTGTGACGGGATCGCTCTTCGCTGTAGAAACCTTATCCAGATTTCTCCAACTAAGTGGCAGTTAATCCGCAAAAGACAAAAAAGGTCCACAAATCGACGAAGGTCCAATGTTCCGGCCCTCCTGTGTCTGCGTTACATCGTTTCACGACAAAAATATCTCCAGGTCGTCGATCTAGCGCTACGTTGCAGCATATATGCAGCATGCATCATCATATATCGCCGGACCTTCGGGCATTTCATCTCAATCATCCTCAGCTCATTGAACATAAGTTCAGAAATCGGGAGTGCGCATAAAGACTGTTTATCCATCTTTAGCACCGACTCGTGCATCGTTATCTTTTTCTGCTTCTTAGCCGCCTCCCCAATCGCCGGCTACGGTTCCGCATTCCCGTTCATTGCCACCTTCGGATACTGCTTCCCTGCTTCCTCGACTAGCTGGAAGGGCTTCGCCGGTTGTCATGCCGCCTTTGTCGAGTCCACCTCCGTTCCCCTCAGCTTCCGTTCTACGTGCGCTCTCACTCGCGGCCTTGACTTATCCGTCCGTGACTTAGAAAATGTCGACGCAAACATCGAGTTTGTTCTTTCCTTAGCAGAGTCCTTTTCCTCAGAACTTTCCGCGCTTCGGGTTAAGAATATTGAACTACCTGCTCTACAAACCATGGCCACCTCTGTTGATGTCCTCCGAGGCTAAACTCTCTCCCTACAGGCATCTAACATCTCTCTCTTTATTACGAAGTAAGATGCCGTGGGTATCCCCCATTCCATCCTCGCCTCCTTGGTGTGCCTTCTATAGTTCACGCTCACGCACAAGGCGTCTCCGGTGTGGGCCTACGTCCTTCCGTCTTCGCTCTCCCCGAGTTCGTCCGGTTCTTTCCCCGACCACTTTGACATCGCCCGTACTTCCTCCACCTGCTGATGCTTCTTCATTACTTTCCACCTGGTTGCAGGCTGCTGCCTCCCCAGACTGCCAGCATGTATCCACCTATAACATCTGGCAATACGATGACGCTTCCACCTTCATTCCAGTCTTCTCTCGAATCTCCCAGTATTCTAATACCTTCACCCGGGATCTTCCCTGCTCCCCGTGTCGCCGAAAGGCTACGCCAAGTCGCAGCAACAAAGACTGCCGAGAGTTTCTAAGTCAAATAGTCACCCGGAAATGAAGGGACAGTCACGCAAGTCATCAAAAGAAGGAAATGAGGATTGCCGCAAGAAGTCGCAACCTGTGAACAGAAAAAAGGACAAGAAGACCGTGACTACTCCAGAGATTCAAAACGCAAGCGGATGAACAGTCCAGATGAAGACTTCTCGGACAATTCGGACTCAAGTAGTGGTTCTTCCTTTTGCAAAATAAGGATCCCGACTAGGCCTCCTGTAGTCAAGCACACAAGAAGAAGTCAAGAAGGAAAAGAAGAGTTTGGTGCCGCTCGAGGCTACCATCATTCTCTTACTCGGAGGGATACAGTGAAAGTGATCCTGACGATCCACCAAGTAAAAGATGGAAGGAGAAAGATGACATTTACTAAGAAGGGCCGGTGTTCATTCCTTGGAGGTATTTCACAAAAGTAGCATTTCGTCACCAACAAGAGTGATTCTGCAAAAAATTCCTCCCGCCACCGGACAGTCCCGACGGGACGAGCCACCTCATGAAACATATACGAATACCGAGTGTCTGAAGCCAGTGCCACTTCATCTCCCACAATCTCTGGGGGCGTTCAAGCAACTTCTTGGACACTGAGTCAGTCATGAGGATGAAGGAGAAGGGTATTTCAGTCTCTAAACCTCACCCCCACACAACCCGAAGAAAGCAAAATTTTTTTTTACAAATCTTTTGGCAACGATGCGTCTTCAAAGACAAGATTTAGGAACTTTGAGGAAGCAGCATATTTTCCAGAGGAAATGTTCCCGGAAATGGGGTCAACACTTTTCTCATTAAGGTGCCGATACACCAGTATGACGAGGATGAGGCAATTTCGAGATGTTGTATCAAGGCCAACTCTCATTCCGACCTAGCCTATTCAGCGGCCACTACAGCCCTAAAGACCACCGTAAACGATCACCCAGTGCTTAAGGATGACCCACATGTAGGAGAATGTTTTCACTAGATGAAGAGGGCCTTATCCTTCCAAAAGGGCAGGTTGAATTGAGAATCTATGCTTGTAATGGACTTCGTTTTAAAGAAAAAGAGGTGCATTTCTGGATTCAGCTTCAGAGATCCCAATGGATATTGCGGGTCGGCGTCGTCTTGTGCCAATTCATAGATCTACAGAACTTTTAACGGACAGTTACTAGAACTAGCACCCGAGCTGAAAGACAAGACAAATCCCACTTCTACAGCCAAGCCAATCTCTGGTTCTTCAAGAAGAGAAGTAGAAGCTGGAATAAACACACTCGTAACTTCTACACGCAGGAGCAGTCAAACCAAACCTTGCAGGACTACAGGGGTACCACCCAAGAAACTTTCCCAGGTAGATAAACCAAGACAATCAGATGCAGAATGGAGCAACAGCGGGTTTGGACGAGTCCGCAATCAGCCCACAAGCAAGTACAGGCGACCGTATTGAAGACACTAAACAACTACAAAATCGCGCCTTAACCCGTTCACCAGCAGGCGGGAGAAGGCTAAGGCACCATGTTGAAAACTGGGAACTGGTCACCTCAGACCCATTCGTGCTAAAGATTATAGGAGAAGGCTACATTTCACCATTTGTTTCAATACCAGCTCTGTCAGCAGAACCACCTCCATGGATAAAAGAAACAGCCCCAAACGCACTACTCAAAGCCGAAGTTCTCAAACTCTTAACCAAATAGGCAATAGCCATCTCACCTCCAAACACAGGAGGATTTTGGAGTCCTGCAAGAGTGATGCCAAAAAGGAGGGACAAGACTCGTCTTTAACTTAAGAAAACTAAACAAACACATCGAAAAAGACCACTTCAAAATGCTGCTAGCCAACGGGGCTTAATCCTGGACAGGGGGTTACCAGTCTTCTGCAAAAGAACGATAGTCCTTTCTAGTGAAACGCAATTTATTTATTTAAGGTAAAGCTACACAATACTTTTCGTTCTCTTCTTTACAAGTTTTAGTTCACAGTTGTTTTTCTTTGAATAGATACAATGACAATGTGTTGCAAGGTTAAGGTTGGTAACAAACAATATTTCCTTTAGCATGATAAGGCTATTTATAACAGTTTATAATTACTTTCAAGAATCAAAACATATCACATGTTATTCGTTATCACAGTTTACTCTGAACAAATGCTTTCAAATTGTACTCTTTACAACAAAATCCTAACGTAGCACACATTATTAGTTATCACACCGTTTACAGTTTACTCCAATTCGTTACTTAGTTAAACTTCATGTTCAACTCCAATAAGCAATTAATAAATGGTTCCTTTTTTAGTTACTTTCTCAAACCTACCTATTTAGTTTCTGGCTCAAAATACCTTAATTCAAGCACTGTACTTGTTACGGCTTACTGTCACTGCTGATCTTGACTGCTGTGGCTCTTCTCGATTGTACAGTGTTGGCCCTCAAACCCAAAGGATCGTCTTTCGATGGTTGGCTCGGATCAGCGGCCTACAACGTGATGATGACCCTACTACATACGGAGATATAGGACCAAGCGTATCATGCTAGACTCTCCCACTCCACGATAGTAGCAAGGTGCATCACTCTCCCAGGAGGAGAGAACCAACAAGTAACGCTGAAAGAGGAAGTGCGAGGCCCTAACTGAGATAGTGTAACTAACTCTCAGATGAGTAAACCTGTCGGTATTATTTCAATGACTTACCTTATTCAAGTGCTAAGGATAGCCCAGGCTCATTCTCACACTTTGGGGCACCCGAACAAAAATGGTGGAAATGAACTGAGATGAATTTTAGTTTAACTTATGTTAGTTGGTTTGAAACCGATGCCTTCAGCATGCGTGGGTGCTGCAACAAGATTGTGTGCACAATTCTTTTTCAAATGGGTCAAATTTATTGAAGATGTACAGTAATGTCAATTACTAAAGAGCTGTTTTGTGAAATTGTGAATCCATTTTACTGTACAATCACTCTACAGCACTAAATACTGTACAAATTATTTCATTCTCCTTTGTCTCACCAAAATTGAAGCAATAACTCCCCCATCGAAGCCTCCCACCCCCGCATTCCAACCTGTTAACCGATGTGATTAATCAGTACTCCGACCGCCGGTTGCCTAGAAATAGCAGAAAGTTTCCTCTAGTGACCGATGCTCACGTTCCCAAGAGATGATTTTCCAAGCCATTTTTTAAGAGCATGCCAATTTTTTAGTTAAATGTAATTCTGTTTGTTGTGAATTGCAACGTGTGATGTATGACACGTATGATGAATAATCAGTTTTGAGATTAACACGCATGAAAAATGGCACAATCACATTTCAATATGGAGGGAGGTGATTTTGCAGCATTTGTCTCAGGAATAATGGGAGATCGTACATGTCATTTACGAGATTTGACGTGTAAATTAATTAGCTAGTAGCCACTTTTTCCAGCATCATTACCCCCAACTACACCCTTAACCCCAGACCCCAGCGTGAACATTGCCACTGCTTTGGCTGTATCAATTTGGCGACTCCGATTTTGGATGATAACCTCAACATTTTGTCATGGTTTCTAAGTCCAACTTTTCTAGTTAGCACCCCTCAGAACCAGGACAGACAAATCAAATTTGGTGTAACCGGAAGATTTGTCCTCCTGGTTCTAAGGGGTGCTAACTAGAAAAGTTGGACTTAGAAAATCTTGGGTTGTCAGTTTTTTGTGGACCACCCTGTATTAGCAACACGGTGCTTTGCGCTCTTAAAGGTAAATATAGGTAATGGTGGAAAGACCTATGGAGTCTTTTTACCTTATACTGACCACTATGGAGTCGTGCGAGAGGTGAAGTTGGCTTTCCTATTTTCGTTCAAGAGGCCTTTGTTAGACCCAGAAAGGATGGTAATTTTTGGAAATATTTTTCAAAAATAATATGAGACCCATATGGAATTCTTAGCTCAGATTGTTCAGCAGTTTAACAAGGTGAAAACTCCAGTACGCTCTGATCATCAAGTCGTACTGGATGGAGAGAATGAGAGGGAACATACGACAAATGCTCAATTCATCCGGCCGTGATTTCTGTCAATGAATGGCAGATCTGACTTCTGCTGTGATGAACTCACCAAGGTGGACGCAGTTTTCACAACTTAGAACGCCAGGCATCCGCACAACACCTCGCGAGCGTCCGATGCAACAAGGGCAACACATGTGCAGGATTTACGCCAAGCAAATTCCAAAGGCAACGATCAACACAAGGAATCGGCCACAACATGCCAAGAGTCAACTCCACAGCAAGCAACATCACGAGAACGAGAAATTCCAAGCAGGCAACATCACTTACAGCAAACGGAGGCAGTCGGGACAGACATCCTCTGCAGTGCAGAATAGGGCAAGACAGCACACCGCAGAGATGGACGAAGGAAGAGTGGTTAGCTGCCACGAAGTGCTACAACCATCAAAATTAGGGTCACCTGGCCAAAGATTGCGAACAGGATACGGCTCTGCCACACAGGATGTTCACAACAGATGCGACTGCTGCAATGCGGAGTCTGCCAATTGAAGCAATGCACCACAGATTTCTTGGACACCTGGATTCGGGTTCAGTGAAGTACAACATGATGAAGAGATGGGCTGCAGCAATCACACCACATACCCAAGTCTAGAAGTGTGAGGGACCGATATGTGAATGGGAGACAGGAAGACACTGCCCATGCCAATAGGTGTATTACGCTTAAACTTAAACTTAATACACCAACCAAAGCCAAGCTTGTATGGTTGGATGAGCAGACAATTCACTGCTTGGCAGAAATTGTTTTGTCATAGGCTCCCTTCCAGCCATTAACAGATCTGGCGTAAACAACATATGAGGAAGCTTGTTCCAATGGTCAATCACACGATATGAAAAGTGCTTCGCGACATTGGTGTTCATACGTGTGCATTGTAACTTGAGGTGGTGTCCATGAATGCCGACAGAGGGGGACAAGGTGGAGTGCCTTTTAGTCTCAATGCCGACAGAGGGGGACAAGGTGGAGTGCCTTTTAGTCTCAATATGATCAATCCCACTCATAATTTTGCAGGTGTGAAGTATGTCTAAGTCTTACGCGGTGGTTGTAAAGGTTTGTAAGGCCAAGCTCCCTGAGCCTAGTGTCGTATGGGAGCATCCACAGTCATGGTATAAGCTTGGTAGCGTGTCTCTGAATGACTTCAAAGAGCTGCTGGTCTTTAATAAGTTGGAGGTTCCAACCTGGATGCAGTATTCAAGGTGATTAATGAGCGACTAATCTCACATGATACACCTGATGTATGAGGTGTAAAGTGTTTTAAGGGAGGTGGAGCTGAAGAAGAAAAAATGCTTCTTGATGCGGCCAAGTAGCATGTTGGTGTGTCAGGCAGAAATAGCATATTGCCTGTTGACATTATTAGAGGTAAATGTCATACCAAGTGATTTGGTCGCAAGGACTTCAGAGAGCTGTTCAGTTCCAAGAAAATAGGTAGCACGGAGGTTGTTGGGGGCCAACATGAAGTGCTTCACGCACTTGCTAGCATTGAACTACATACCATTGTGCAGGGCCCAGTTACTGATCTGCTTAAGGTCACTTTGGATGATGTCTCAATCTTCAGTGTGAGGAGTTTGCTTGAACAATTTGTCATCAACAACAAAGAGGCTACGTTGAGATTTAGCGAGGTCAGGCAGATCGTTGATATAAAGCAGGAAATGTAGGGAGCCCAACTGTTCCCTGCGGAACACCACTGAGGACAGGGGCCCAGACTGAGGCACGTCCTTCATAAACCACTCGCTGTTTGCGGCCAGAGAGAAAACTTGTAAGCCAGTGTAGCATGTTGCCAGTGAAATCAGAGTTCTCGAGTTTTCTCAGAAGAAGACTGTGGGGAACAGTGTTGAAGGCTTTTTGGATATTGACGAGAATAACGTCACAAGAATATGGTTATTAACAGCATTTGCCAAGTACCAAAGAACTCAAGAAGATTGCTTTGACAAGAATACCCTGCACAGAAACCATGCTGCCTTGTACTGATGATACTGTTGGCTTTACAGTAGTTGTAGAGTTGACTTTTGACTAGCTTTTGAAGGAGCTTTGCCACTTGAGATGTCAGGCTGATGGGGCGATAAATTTTCAGCTTTGGCAGTCACTGGCTTGAAGATTGGAATGATGTTGGCATTCTTCCAATCATCAGGAACGACCGCTTCATCAAGAGACGTCTGGAAAACAATGGTAAGATGTGTGGCAGTAGTGGCAAAGCAAGCTTTGAGCATGGCACAGTGAATCTTATCTGGACCAGGTGATTTAAAGGGGTAGCAGTACTGCAACAGACGGCACACAGTGCACTCACTGGTAATGATAGTGGAGATAGCATTAGTTTGCACAAGCACTTCAGACAGTTGTGTGGGTCCAGCATTATTGAAAACGGAACTGAAGTATTAAAAGTATTGATTCAGGTCGTTGGCGACATTTTGGAGATTGGTGACAATAGGTCCGTTGTCTTGCTTGATGTGGATGCAAGGTTTATTCCTGCTCTTGCTTTGCAGATAAGAGTACACTGACAGTCAAGTGTGCAATCACCATGCCAGTCACTTTCAGGATCTTTGAACATCTCAGCGACGACTGCATGTTTTGTATGTTACAACTTAATACTTTCACAAGCTGTTCTCTTTGCTTTAATTGTGATTAAAGTTGCAGATCTCAAGGTTGGCTTCAGCAAAGAGAGAGACTAGTGGACTGACTGTCCACAAATTAAGACTCAAGAGTGAGAGTGGTGAAAGATCGTATGTCAATCGGAAGATCGCTGATCACAGACAATTTCCTGAGGGCAAACATGACCTTATACGGTGTGGTACTCCTTTGGATCCAATGTGCCCTGAAGGTAGGTTGGTGCATAATTATTTTTCCTCTGGCACTTGACATTCTTTCGGGGATATCAAAGTTTGGAGCCTTGATTATAACTAGATAAACAAATGAGAAAGTTGTTCACAATTTTATCATTGTCTAGGGTGGTGCACATATTGGTACTACAGGGTGGGATTTATAACTACCATAATGCATTAGGAAAATGTGGGAACTCTTACTTACTATTACCAAGAATTTATATAAATTGTTGCTATTATTAATATAATTTTGTAAGTGTCGTAACTGACTCAATAAAAAATAACTAGTACAGGGACATGTACCATTTTTGATTTGGACAGGTCAGTTTTCTCCTATAGAAAAAAACAGTATTTTGCAAGGAAATCCATTCTTTTAAATGGTCATAAAGTTAGAAGAGATGGCCTTCTTTTCGTGTATTGCTGACGAAAATGTTACAAGCTATTGCTGTTTGCTTATCCCCCAGACTACACGAAATAGGGATGAGTGAATTTTGACCTTCCTGCGTTCGGTGAAGTCCAACGAGTTGTGAAGAAGAGCACGCTGTTCCGGTCGTGTGGTTTACAGCAGGGATATCTGTTGATTCTAGTCATGCTGCCCGTAGTCCAGTAGAATTAGCTAAAATTTCGACGTTGCCTGGAACTAATTCAGAAGGAGATGAAACTTGGTAGATATGTTCTAAATACCATTGTAAACTTTCCCTTAAAATTCCCCACCTTTCCCACTTGAGCTCCCGCCGCCATTTTGGAAAATGGCGGCCGTTTTCGCATTTTTTTACTATATCGTCGAATCTATGCATTTTTTGAAAGGAAGATGTGTTACAAAGTTGCTTAATACACTATATTAAGAAACTTTCTAACACATCTTCCTTTAAAAAAATGTATAGATTTATCTATACAATGCAATCTAAAATGGAAAATGAAAGCCGTTTTTCCGTTTTTTGACCGTATAGCCGAATCTATGCATTTTTAAAAAGGAAGATGTGTTACAAAGTTGCTTAATACAGTATATTACGCAACTTTGTAACACATATTCCTTTCAAAAACTGCATATATTCGGCTACACAATGCAATCAAAAATGAACAATGGCGGGCATACTTTTGCGTTTTTCGACCGTATAGCCGAATGTATGCAGTTTTTGAAAAGAAGATATGTTACAAAGTTGCTTAATGCACTGTATTAAGCAACTTTCTAACACATCTTCCTTTTAAAAAATGCATAGATTCTTCTAT
>JAHWFP010006461.1:0-42096 GCA_023313725.1 Lithobius niger
GTGCTTGCTGTGCGTGCGTCCTGCTTTACGTGTATAGCCCGTTACAACAATACTGGCCTAGCCCCTGAATGTCTTAACGAAAAATTCAGCGCTTTAAGGTTTTCAAGGCCCTGTAACGTCACATTAAAAAAAAATTATATGTCTACAAATTCTATTGTTTGTGTACTTGCCTTTCCCAGTGTGGCACGACCACATCTTCTGTGTGGACATTGTCTAGTCCCTCCTTCTTCAGGGTGGTCACCAAACTGTCAATGGAGTCCTCCAACTCTTGCGAGCCACTCAGACGGGAAGAGAACTCGTCTACGAAGTCGGCCAAATGTTTGTAGGCATACCCTTTGAAGGATCCATTGACGGCAAGCTCTGTAATCTTGGTAACCACGGGCGAGTAGGAAGATATCTCTTTTTTCACTGCGTCTGGGACGTCGGAAGATCTTCGTATATGGTGAGTCTTATCAAACAAGGGCCTGTTAATTGAATCCAGATTGAGGCCGGGAAATTTAGCTGGAAAACGTTAAAAACAATTCTCATGAATTATTCGACGTCGAATTATTTGTGTGAACAGGGCATTCTCGATAGTCGATGGGTGATATTATTTTAATGTAAAATTGCATGCTGAAATTGAAATTTTCTGAACTTTGTACCGGACGACATGAAGCTGTAAGGTTTGCACCATTTTTAATAACGTCAAAGGAGTTTTACGTTAGTACAGCAGCGAATCCAGGATGAAATTAAAGGAGTGGCCAGTTGGAGGTCGGTAGAAAGGAATCCCTTGAAGGTGATGACGTTTAAGGCTTTAGAGTATTTGAAGACTTCCGCAAAACTTTATTTCTTATTAATTTCTTTTTTCAATCGCCACTAGAGGGATGATTGGTTGCGCGCCAAAATCGATTGAAAGGAACACACACTGAAGCGTGAAATTAGGGATTAAATAGGACGGAAAGCCAAATAGGCTTGATAGGGGTTTCCTTTCCTTTTGGCCCTGTCAGTACGGCTCAGCGGTAGGACCTCGGAATTTCGTTTCAAAGGTTCGTGGGTTCGATTCCCCGCTCAGGCAGTCTGACATTTAAGTCCAAAGGCAACGTAAATAGGTTTGCATCCGTATTTATTTAACCCTTAGCGAGCCCACTTGACTCTCCTTCCTGTTTAAGCTGCGCGGATGACTGCCTGTAACAGATATAGTTTGGATTTAAGTGTATGCAGTAATTTCAATTTCACAACAAGGGTAAAGAGGAAAAAATATCATACACTAGAAATAACGTAGTACAGTAAGCACCTTTTTTGGTATGGCGTCTCCCGGATTCGGATTCGAGCTGATAACCCAATCCGCTTCCAGATCACGGACAGAGCGCCTTCATCGTATATCCGCTCCTCCACTGGCATAAAGATGACTCCCTGAACGAGTTCTTAAGGTAACAACAGTGACAAGGACTCCATTCGACCGAGAATACTTGTGGCCATAGGCAATGGAGAAGGAATACAAATAAATATAAAGACTCGACGAAAGATTAAAGAAATATACAAAAATCGCTGAAGAGGAAAACAAGCCCAACAAGAGAAAATCATACGCTAGACATAACTTAGTACAGTGAGCCACCTTTATACAAGCACTTACGTTTCGTCGGCGTGGCATGACCCTGATTCGAACTGGCAACCCAATCTGTTCCCAGATCACAGACACAACGCCTTTGACATGCCCACTCCTCCACTGGCCATTTGTATATATTAGTATATTAGCTTAAGCGTATAAAATACGGATGTAAGCCTTAAAAAACTTAAAGCCGTAAAGGAACAGATATTAGAAAAAGCCATGTAAGCCATGAGCGTCGCACTAATACGTGTAAAAGTATCTGCAGCGACCCAAAAAACAAGCTGGAGATTCTTTTACACGTATTAGTACGACGCTCATGGCTTACATGTCTTTTTCTAATATCTGTTCCTTTACGGCTTTAAATTTTTTAAGGCTTACATCCGTATTTTATACGTTTAAGCGTTTTTTAATATTAATATCCATTATTTTTTTTCTTGTTTCAGCAAGAATAACACAGAAAAGAATACTGTAATCACTTTAAATTAATTGTTATAAGAAAGCCTATTTAATACTCAATTTTAAGAGCTATAAAATTTGAAAATCGGTTCTTTGGTTCGATCTCTACGTGAGAGCAAAATTTCCCGAAGAAGAACAACAACAATAATTGTAGTCACATTAAAATAGCGTTCAAAAAGCCATAGGCCTTCATCATACGTATGTTTTATGTTGTAAAATTGAGCATCGGTTCGTTGGTTCGATTTTCAGAATTAGTACAGCTGTTACGGGCCAGAATTTGGACTAATTATGAACATCGAGCGTTTGAAATTTGGTACACAAGTCAACTCTTAGCTAATAAATCGAGCTAGCTATGGAATCTCTTAAGATATCCCCTAAGGCCCCTTCCTGTCCCCCTACCACACTCACCTGTAGTACTACGAATTTTGGTACTATGAATTTGGCTAAAAAATTACAATTTTAATTTCCAATTCGGCCAACAAATGACCAACAAATTCTTGCTGATCGTGCTAAAACATGAATTGGTACACAAGTCATTCTTAGCAGTACAAATCGAACTAGAATTTGTTGATCATCAACCTCATGGAGAGGACACAGGGAAGCACTGGAGGGTGGGTGTATCTCATGGGGTTCCATGTGTAGTTGGATTGCCACTGTTACAATGGATGCTTTTAGCACATTCATCAAGAATTTGTTGGTCATTGATGCTTCATGGGGTGCCCAGATAGGGGGGGGGGGGTGCTGAAGGAGGCTTTGATGGTATTTCATGAGGATCCATGGCTGGTTCAATTCCTAGTACTAGGAATGATCTGTGTACCAAAATGCATGCTTTCAGTTCGATCAACAAGAATTTTTCGGAAATCAATCTCATGGAGCAGGAATGGGGGAAAGCGCTGAGGGGCCTTGGAGGATATCGCTATCGCGGAAGTTCCATTGCTAGTTTGATTTCTACGGCTAACAATTAATTACTTGTTTACCAAATTTCATTCTTTTAACACTATCTGGAAGAATGTGTTCGTCAGGCCTCAAGGAGGGAGCACGGGGTGGGGATCGTTGTGGTGCCTTGTAGATTATCTCGAGGGGGTTCCATAGATAGTTCAATTTTACTACTATGAATAACTTGTGTATCGCAATTCAAGCCTTTAGCCCGATCTGCAATAATTTGTTGGTCAAGCACCAGAGTAGCGCTAGGAGGCCCCTTGGGATATTTCGTAGGGGTTCCATGCTTGGTTTGATTTGTAATGCTAAGAATGACTTGAGTGCCGAGTTTCATGCTTTTTGCTCGATCCGCAAGAATTTGTTGGTCAAACCTCAGTGAGGGGGGCACAGGGGGGTGCTAGGGTCCCTTTGTGGGTATTTCATGTGAGTATTCATGGTATTTCAAGAATTTGTTGCCAAAGCCCCTGGGAGGGTGCACGGGGCGAAGGGTGCTGGGAGGGGGGGGGGAGGTGCTGAAGACAATTGGGGGGTATTTCGTCCGGTCCAAGACTTGTGTACCAAATTTCATGTTCTAGCTCGATTTGCAAAAATTTGTTACGCCACTTAATTATTTCTGCCCAGTGCTCTACAATAATAATTGCTCTGCCGACGAGAATACTGCAGTCACATCAAAATCGTGTTCAACAGGCCCTGGTTGGTGTTAATACCTACATTTTAAGCTATACAAATTGAAAATCAGTTCATTGGTTCGATCTCTAGGTTAGAGCAAACGTACTAGCCCATTTGGCTTTCCTTGTCAAGAATATTGTAGTTACATTAAAGTAGCCTGCGAAAGGCTCTAGGCCTTGTCCATACGTACGTTTTAAGCTATAGAACTCTAAAATCGGTTCAGTGGTTCGATCTCCAAGTGATGGCAAAGAGTACATTAATGATTTCTGCCCACTACTCTGCAATAATAATTGCTCTGCCGACTAGAATACTGCAGTCACATCAAAATTGGGTTCAAAAGGCCTTGGTCGGTGTTAATACCTACATTTTAAGCTATACAAATTGAAAATCGGTTCATTGGTTCGACCTCTAGGTGAGAGCAAATGTTTTAGCCCATTTGGCTTTCCGTGTCAAGAATATTGTAGTTACATTAAAATAGCCTGCGAAAAGCCCTAGGCCTTGTCCATACCTATGTTTTAAGCTATAGAACTTGAAAATCGGTTCGATCTCCAGGTGAGGGCAAAGAGTCCCACAACAACAACAACAACAACAAATGGCCATGCTGTGGACGCCGAACTGTTCGATTGTTGTCATTAAAATTTGTAATGCAGTGAAATAGTTGCAACATGACCCCAAATACCGAATGGTCTACCGTCATACCCCATACCGAATGGTCTACCCCATATACCGTTGGTCTATGTCAATTCTGGGCGAGACTATAGGAGTTCAAAGTTTGACGTTTAACATGGAAGTTCATGCTGAGGCTTACAGGGGTCCTTGATTTATTTAAAAGCAGCTAAGATTCGTTAATCCTTTACGTACTTCCACCACAGAGATTTATTGACTGGGATTCGAACCACTGGGATTCGAATCACGGACACACTTAAGACTCCCCTATTATCTGAGCCATATCCTAAGAGACTTGGCCAGAGCTATGTAGCTTATGTGGCAAATTCGAAAAGTCATTACTGTTAAAAAAAAAAATCTCATTCCGATTTAAGGAGCATATTCTACCCTCAGTAAACACACAAAAAAAGATACAGACGAACTAAGCATTTCGCGGTATTCGATTAGCAGAAATTTATCCATCCTGGCCTGTGGGTTTCATTCTATCGTTAAACTTAAGCATCCTGAAATACATAAAAGCACATTTTTTTCCTTTTAGTAATTGAAATTGTGAAATAAGTTCATCATTACTATTTATAGTGAATTGGAGGGCCAGGTTGCCACTTCTGTCAGTCCACATAGTAAAAATTCAGAATCACTAAAAAGTACTAACTAAAAGTTGTATGTACTTCACAAGTGGTGGTCTACGGTGTAGCTCCACCGAGTCTGACCCAACGATTTGAGCCGTAGATACAGCAAATTCTGCACACCGAATAGTGATTTAGTAAAACGACACCCGGATGGATTCAAGCTGGTGTATATCATGCAGAAGGTAAGGGGACCAAACTGGACTATGCATGGCGAATTCTATATAAACCGTAAAAGAGTCGGAGTTGCCCAATTATGAAACATTAGCCATTAAACCTTTACTGCCCATAACATCATGATTCGAACCTGCGTTCATTTCGTTTCCAGTTGGGCAAGCTGACCACTGGGCCCTACTTGCCGTCCTAGCTCAGTTTCCTGGGGACCATCATAAAGCTCGCATTGCGCATCGGGTCTGATTGTTTTCTTCGTTCTTTAGCAGTCACCTGTAGTCGACAGTGGGAAGGGACGAGTAAGTTTGTGGCCGTTCCATTCCGTCACGTCACGGGCCATCAAATTTCGGTTTGGATTAAAAGCAGCCGCGTATACTGCTCCGTTCCGTTTCGTGACGATCCCTCATTTGACTGACATGATTGTTGGGACAAAATCCTTTCAGTCAAGAACTGGTCGTAACAGAGAAGTGTACACACCTACACCGTCGTCGTCCGTCACACGCTTGCGCACAATACCTTTCCCCTACTAAATACAGATGCAAACCTATTTTCAGTTATCTTCTGGACCTAAATGTCATCATTGCCGTGCGTTAAGAATTAATACCTAGTTTTCTACGACTTTATATTCGATTACCAACTTAAGGTCGCTGCTTTCTACATTTGTGACTGCCTTCTGAAATGTCGTATTTTACATTGTCGATTTGGGTGCGATCAAACTTAAAAGCACTGTCGGAGCCGACTGAAACGGTTAGAGACGTAATCAATGTGTGCTACACCATCCTTTGCCTTCAGTCGTCGGAACGGAACGGGATGGAGTAGTGGGCGACAAGCTTTAAGTCGTATTTTAATGGAAGTGAAACATGCAGAGAAACCAAAGGGGCAGCATTAGCTATAGAGCAAAGCAACCCTCTGGCTTCTCTGCACTACACGTTTTTCATCGGCTTCACGGCAGCATGGCGTCTCAACGGATATTGGGAAGAGGCTACGTTGAAAATTTTGCCAGGTTCTAAGTCTACATTATGAAAGACTTGCATATTACAAGGGACTGGCAGATAGAGTCTAAAAGTTGAAATAGTTCAGACTTCCTGTGGCACGTGTGGGTATCATCGTGGATAGTTGCGAGAGGTGTGGGGCAGGGGTGGACTGGTTACTGAAACTAGGGTCAACGGGTTTATTGGTCAAACAGGATGCTGTCTTGAGTCATCGTGTTATGAGCTGCAACGTTCAGTGACCCACACTACCCAACTTGGGTTAATATTAATCTAGTACTTTAATGACACTTCAGCTTTAATCAGTTTTTGTCAACCATTATATTCTCTACCCGTTTAATTTGGTTGCGTTGTAGAGCGAACACACGTGCTTGGTTGTTGTTGTTGCTTCTTTCGCAATTACCCGAGGTGTTTCCAGATGGAACGGCAGTTGGTCTTGTAACGGATTGATTGCATGGATCCATGTGAACACGCTTGCTTTGATTAGTGTGGGTAGTAACGGTAATTAACTCACGTGTTTACTTTTGGCAAATTGGACGTTTTGTCTGGGAAATCGTTGGCAACGAATATAGCATTTCATTTTCTCACTCTGCGGGTGGGTACCAGCGTGTAGGCACGTGGCTTCATTTAGACGAAGTACTTTTGTAGCCGCATTAACTCACAGCAGTATCGGAGATAGTTGCAGTTAGTAGTTAATTTGTAACATTGTGCAGGCATAGACTGAACTATAATTTATCAATATAGTTGACTGGTCGATTTATTATTTATGACACATTATTTTCACTTGAAGATCGTAAAAGCATAGTTTTGTTAATGTACTACAATTCCATGGCTTCGTCATTAAAAAGGGTTTCCGTACATCAGCGGGTTTTGCGTATACTTCTTCAGGAGATGGTGGCGGCGGACCTAGGGGACTCTTATTCGAAGGCTAAGACTTTGTGAAAGTCCGACGGTTACTTGCAGCGAATCGTGAGTAGTTGGGTCCAACTTCACCACACTGGTCACTTCGCATGGTGCAACCCCATAACAATTGATACAAAAAAAAAACCATCGTATAAAATAGGATGTGAGGCTGCTTTACAAAAGAAAAAAACTTTAAATCAGTGACTCAAGAAAAATCCATGTAATGTTACGTAACGAGGTATTTTCGTTTTGTAGTTTTACATTTGTCTATCAAAAGCAATCATAATCCAAATTACGTCACATTTCATTTTCTTATTCTATTCGTAACCATTTCTTTGTAAATTAATGTACGACAATTGCATTACAACGTACGAAGTCGTTACATGTAAGACAACATATCAAACTACGAATGGCTTTATATGATAGTCCACAACAAATTAAATCAAATCACCATAAATTGGGCCGACATGCGTTAAGGACTCGTTATTACCACTCGTGTTATATGGTTACTTCGCACTGTCCTCCCCCATAACATATGTATATTTATCGAACAGGTTTGGTACCATAAAGAAAGGTCCTTACCGGGATTAAAAATGTATCTATATATATTTACATATATAGCTTAATGTTCTTTATCTCAATATGTATTTACCCACTCCAAATTTTTGAAAAGCCTTTCGCTTTCCTTGACTCCCAACAGGGCTCCATGCCATGTACCTGGATACCCCCCCCCCCTCCCCTTCTAATCCCAAGGAATCAAAATATTATTGCCGCCCCGGTCAACTATCATGTCAGCCACTATACTAGTGCACGCCAGTCCTTAGCCATACGTAATGGGCTGCGAACCGACATTGCATTTTTTGACAAACTTTCCGAATTTTTAAAATAAAAAAAAAACTTTAATATTCCTGGATAAAAACCTACATTTTGTATGGTATTGAAGTATACGGATAGAAAAAATAAATAATAGGTTACAAAAAGTTGAAAATAAACTTGTAAAACTCTTTTTGGGAATAAATATCCCAATTTTTATACAATTCTGCTACTTAAATTTATAACAAAACTGCTTAATTTCCAAAGTTAAACAAAGTGCACGTAATAATTATAAAATACTTTTATGAGGGAAAAAGATTAAGAAATGAAAAAATAAATAAAATAAAGGATAAGGCTTAACAACACAAAGAACACAAGGTTGCTGCTGTTTTAAACCAACATATAAATTTAGAGAAAGACAGCCAGATTGCTGCATCCCAAGGATTTTTGTCATACATTTCGGCTAATCTGTAGGATCAAACAAAATTGGAATAATAAACAAGGATGCACTACACTGCATTAGTAATTCGACGTGTTGTATGGCAGAATAAAGAAAAATGTGAAATTGATGTATGCAGTTGTAACGGCAGGCATACCAACAGGACACTACTAAAAAATCTGAATGCGTGGTGTACTGAAGAATATCTAATATATTGCATATTATATTAAAAAAAATTGTCTCGTAACTTTAGCTACTACGAAACGGCAAATGAGCCAGAAGCTTGTGTGCGACGATGCAAAGACTGACCAGATAAGTTTTCATCGGACGCTGATATTGGTTTTCTTACAAAAAAAACAAACAAACTGAAAGCTTCGTTGTTTTACAGTTTCCCGTTCCCTTTGTTCTTGTTCATCAGCCGTTTACATTTTTTTAATCTTCGAACACCATATTTTTAGTAAAGTCAGCAGGTAATTTGGGGGGGGGGGGAGTAGGAGAAATCATATAGCGATGAGGGTACGTGAGGTTGACTACTTTAAATTTATTTACACTTTTTAGGTGTAGTAACAGAAGTTAAAATATTCACACGAAAATTGCAACAAATTCCACATTGAATATAACACTGCAATTTCATGTGGCCAATTTTTGCTAGGTTACTCAATACAAAGTACTTGTTTTACTAGCATTTTACAATTACCTTTATTATTATTATTTGTAATTTTATATCTGTTGGTAAAACTGATATCGAACCAATAAAACTTGCGTGCATCTTCCTGTTACGGATTTTTCAAACAATCGGAGAATTAGAGACCAGGAGAATATTCCACCTTTCCCTCCCTGGCCAGTCCGCCACAGTAAAAATAGGACAACATTCGCTTTGTTCACTCTTTCAATAAGAAACAACACCACAAATAAGCGTAATAAAATCAATCTTATGTAAGCCTCAGCATGAACTTCCATGTTAAATGTCAAACTTAGTTTCGCCCAAGATTGACATAGACCAACGAAATTCGGTATTTGGGGTCGTGTCGTAACTATTTCTCCGCATTACAAATTTTAATGACAACAATTGAACCGTCCGGCGTCCACAGCATGGTCATTTCTTGTTGTTCTTGTTGATGTTGTTGTTGTTGTTTTTGGGACTCTTTGCTCTGACCTGGAGATCGAACCACTGAACCGATTTTCAAGTTATATATCTTAAAACGTAGGTATGGACAAGGCCTAGGGCCTTTCGCAGGCTATTTTAATGTAACTACAATATTCTTGACACGGAAAGCCAAATGAGCTAAAACTTTTGCTCTCACCTAGAGACCGAACCAATGAACCGATTTTCAATTTGTATAGCTTAAAATGTAGATATTAACACCGACCAGGGCTTTTTGAACCCAATTTTTTTATGTGACTGCACTATTCTAGTCGGCAGAGCAATTATTATTGCAGAGCACTGGGCAGAAATCATTAATGTACTCTTTGCCCTCACTTGGAGGTCGAACCACTGAACCAAATTTAGAGTTCTATAGCTTAAAACGTAGGTATGGACAAGGCCTAGAGTCTTTCGCATGCTATTTTAATGTGACTACAATATTCTTGACACGGAAAGCCAAATGGGCTAGAAATTTTGCTCTTACCAAGAGATCGAACCAATGAACCGATTTTCAATTTGTATAGCTTAAAATGTACGTATTAACACCGACCAGGGCCTTTTGAACACAATTTTGATGTGACTGCAGTATTCTCGTCGGCAGAGCAATTATTGTAGTAGAGCACTGAGCAAAAAATCATTAATTTTGCTGTTGTGACTCTTTGCCCTCGTGGCGCTAATGACCAAGTTGTCGACGCGCCATTAAGCCTCAATCCCCCCCCTATTTGCCCTCACCTGGAGATCGAACCACTGAACCGATTTTCAAGTTATATAGTTTAAAACGTAGGTACGGACAAGGCCTAGGGTCTTTCGCATGCTATTTTAATGTAACTATAATATTCTTGACACGGAAAGCCAAATGGGCTAGAAGTTTTCCCCTTACCTAGAGATCGACCAATGAACCGATTTACAAGTTCTATAGCTTAAAACGTAGGTACGAATAAGGCCTAGGGCCTTTCGCAGGCTATTTTAATGTAACTACAATATTCTTGACACGGAAAGCCAAATGGGCTAAAACTTTTGCTCTTACGTAGAGACCAAAACCAATGAACCAATTTTCAATTTGTATAGCTTAAAATGTAGGTATTAACACCGACCAGGGCCTTTTGAACCCGATTTTTATGTGACTGCAGTATTCTAGTCAGCAGAGCAATTATTATTGCTGAGCATTGGGCAGAAATCATTAATGTACTATTTGCCCTCACTTGGAGGTCGAACCACTGAACCGATTTTAGAGTTCTATAGCTTAAAACGTAGGTATGGACAAGGCCTAGGGTCTTTCGCATGCTATTTTAATGTAACTACAATATTCTTGACACGGGAAGCCAAATGGGCTAGAAATTTTGCTCTTACCAAGAGATCGAACCAACGAACCGATTTTTAATTTGTATAGCTTAAAATGTAGGTATTAACACCGACCAGGGCCTTTTGAACCCAATTTTGATGTGACTGCAGTATTCTCGTCGGCAGAGCAATTATTATAGTAGAGCACTGGGTAAAAATCATTAATGTTGCTGTTGGGACTCTTTGCCCTCACCTGGAGATCGTACCACTGAACCGATTTTCCAAGTTCTATAGCTTAAATGTAGGTATGGACAAGGCCTAGGGTCTTTCGCATGCTATTTTAATGTAAGTACAATATTCTTGACACGGAAAGTCAAATGGGCTAAAACTTTTGCTCTTACCTAGAGACCAAACCAATGAACCGATTTTCAATTTGTATAGCTTAAAATATAGGTATTAACACCGACCAGGGCCTTTTGAACACGATTTTCATGCGACTGCAGTATTCTGGTCAGTAGAACAGTTATTATTGTAGAGCACTGGGCAGAAATAATTAAGTGAAGTAACAAATTTTTGCAGCTAAAAACATGAAATTGGGTGCAAAAGTCATTCTTAGCAGCATAAAACGAATCAGCCATGGAAAAGACTATCTTATAACAGTTATTTTAAGGTGATTACAGTGTTCTTGTCTGTGTTATTCTTGCTGAAACAAGAAAAATAATAAGAGATATTAGTATTAAAAAACGCTTAAGCGTATAAAATACGGATGTAAGCCTTAAAAAACTTAAAGCTTTAAAGGAACAGATATTGGAAAAAGACATGTAAGCCATCAGCGTCGCTTTAATACGTGTAAAAGAAGCTCCAGCTTGGTTTTTGAGTCACTGGAGATTCTTTTCACGCATTAGTGCGACGCTGATGGCTTACATGTCTTTTTCCAATATCTGTTCCTTTAAAGCTTTAAGTTTTTTAAGGCTTACATCCGTATTTTATACGCTTAAGCGTTTTTTAATACTAATAGTTGTAATATATCGCACCCAGAAAGCAGCGAGGCTATGCGCGCCTCGCATTCAATGTAACGTCCAGATTCTACCGTAAAAATTCGGTGTACCATCCAGATTAACGCTAAAGGTAAGTGACGACTCCCTTTGTCTTGTACTTCGCGATAAGAGAGGAACCATCTCGATGTCCACGCATAGTCTCTAACCGACTGCACTTTGAAGAGCTGACTTGCCGAAATTAGCAGTTACACGCAGCAATTTTTCGTATGAGCGCACACCTTTACGATGACATTGGGCTGACGTCATCCACAGATCGTATACTATCGGGCGACGGTTTTTCGCGTAAGGACCTCGTTAGAGGTTATTATACTTCAAACGGCTTATGTATATTCTGTAGAGCATAATACCTTTTGTACTTGCGCACTGCAAGTGACCCACCCACATAATTGAATTTCGCCGGATCAGAATTGAACAAATACTAATAATACTTTATTACCAAATAACGGCTTTAAGTTCACTCAGAAACTTGTGAAGAGCCGAGACATATCAAATTTACAATTACTATCCATAAAATATCAATTACAACGTACACACAAAAAAATACCTTATTACAGCACATGTTAAAAGTCAATATGAAATTGTTAAAAATAAAAAATTGCTTCAAAAACAAAACAGAAACCACACAGGTTTATATAAAAAATATGGTAACTGCAAAATATTAAAAAAGAACTAAGAATACAAATAATAATAATCAAACTAGCACACAGCTTGAATATAAAACAGTATAATGTAACAATCATTTACCCAATAGCCATCCTAAATTTCACATACATGTAATTGTTTAAAAAAATATCTTTTTCTAATTTTATTCTTACTACCAAGTTTTAGCAGGTCAATGGGTAACTTATTAAACAGAGTTGGGATTACATATGACCTGCACTGTTTACCGTAATCATTAATTACCTGAGGGACATTAAATCTGTAAGTGGATTTAAGTAAAATTTCTGCTTTACTATCTGTCATCTTCTTAAAATCAGTTTTAAAGTAATTTTCATAAATGGTTGCAAAGTCTCTAAGTTGCTTAATTTGTAGTATTTTTTGTTCATTAAAAATATTTTCAGTATTATAGTTGGTGTTATTTTTAAATAATATTTTTACAATTTTGTTTTGGACTTTTTGAAGTTTGTTGAGTTTCTTTTGCATGGCCATACACTTCAATACCATACCTCAATATACTCTCAATCCATGCGTAATATAAATTTCGTTTGTTTTATTATCTAGAATATTTTTTTATCCTGTAAAGACTTGGCATAATTTTACGTAATTTAATTATAATACTGTTAATCTGGTTTTTATAACTCCATTTCTCGTCCATAATTATTCCCTAGTATCTAGTCTGTTCAACTACCTCAATTTTATCACATTCTAACATGCAATTATAAGAGTTACACTGATTTTTATGAATATAAATATTTTATATTTTGGTTAACTTTTTTGTAAGGTGAATGTACACACATAAATTGTGTCTTACTGGTATTGATAAAAACCTCATTTTCAAAACATCATTTTCCAATTTATCGAACTCATTTTGGAGATAGTTCATCATGTTTGTGTACTCATTTTCAAGTGAGATAACAATGTTATCATCTGCGAACAGATAAATTTGTGTTTACATGTTCGGTTTCGATATCGTTAACGTAAATTAGGAATAAAAGTGGACCCATAACTGAGCCTTGAGGAATACCGTACGCTACATTTTCAAAATCACTAATTGTATTTTCAACTTTTGTTGCTGCCTTTCTTTCACTCATATAGCTTTTTATAATATTGTAAATTTTTCCACGCAACCCCATCTTATGACATTTTTCCAATAATATGGTATGATTAATGGTATCAAACGCTTTCTGGAGGTCAATAAGAATAGCTCCAACACATTTACCCTCATTCAATGCTTTTGCAATTTCGTCATTAATGCTTTTAAGAGCTGCACTTGTTCCGAATGATTTCCTAAACACAAACTGATTTTTGTTTAATAAATTATTTGTATTAAAGAAATTTGTAAACTGATTCGCAATAAATTTCTCAATTATTTTGTCAATCAACGGAAGTAGAGATATTGGTCTATAATTATTTAAATCACTTGTTTTACCTTTTTTGAAAACGGGTCTCAGTATTTGTATTTTTAAATTGTCTGGCCACTCCTCAAACTCGAAGATTTTATCAATCAATTTAGTAATCATAATTGCTGTATTGAATTTTGAATTTTTTAAATGTTTTAGATAAATACCATCTCATCCTGTAGCATAAGTTAGTTTCATCTCTTCAATAATGATACAGATCTGCCAAATTGTTGGCCTTCTAAATGTGTCTGGCTTTTGAAGAGATGTCGCTGACGTAAATTGCCTCCACCCGTTTTTGGCCAGAACCGCATTAATTCGACGTGTGACACGTCGAATAAAAAAGGAAATCAAAGCCTGGTTATTAACCGATCCAAGGTTGCGATTTTTTGAAAAATTCTAGTTTGCCAATTTCTAGTTTGAAAAATGTTTGTACTTGTTGTGCTGGAAATTGCTTTATATTATTTTTTCGTGTTTTTGATGTCGATGAACACAAAACAAGCGACCACCTATAGTCTAGGAGAAGAATTCAGAAAAGGCCTTAGTTTAGGAGTTAAAGAAGCACATGAAGAAGCTAGATATAAACGTTACCAACTTTTCATTGCAATTTTAAGACCGGAAATGAGCCGCCATCTTGGAAAAAATGACGACGTTGATAGGTTTTATAATAATTTTAATATCTCTGCTTCTATCAAGCCGTTTTTCTTTTTCTTTACACCAAATTAAAGGATTTGAAACGTACTATCTTTCATAACCGAATTATTTCGATATTTTTAATAGTTTACTCACAGATTTAACGGAAAGACAAAAAAATGCATGTTTTTGTAATTAATTTCGCTATAAACATTAATAACCCAGTAATGCTTTGATTACCCGTTTTAACGTTTGTAGTTGTTCTGAAGTACAAAGTATTACCTTAATTTGGTATATAGAAGATCCAATTTGGTCCCGTAGAAGTGGAGTAATTGATGGTCAAGTGAAGTGAAGTGAACACAATCAGTTAAACTAGCTGGAGCGATTGTTGGAATTCCCTGTCATCTCCGTGAAAGGGAGGTTGGACTAGGGTATGCCGACGTGCGCTTGCCAGGGGTCAGTCTGAACCTTTGGCCTGTATTCTCTTGGATTATGTGGCTTTGTCGCAAGGTGGCCGTGACTTGCCTGGTCCTCCACGTACTGGGGACTCCCTCCTCTGGCATGAGGGATTAGGCTTTCTCGGGTCCTGTGTTGGTCAGCCCACCGGCCCCTTGCCTCTGGTGCTTTTCTGCTGCAGCAGCACATGTCATCTAATCCACTGTGACGAGTCTTTCAACAAAGTTGATCACGGGGAGGAAGGGGGGGGTGTATTCCTAGCCTGCGCTTGGAGTATGAGCTGGACATAGGGTCCGTTCTGTGCCTGCCTGTGTTATGTATTTTGTCTGACTCGCTAGCAGGTGTGTGGTTCCTATGCCAGTGTTTTCAGTCTTTACAGTGTACTCATCGGATAGCCTTAGAAATCGGGTGGAGGTTTTTTTTTTTACACTCGGCCAGTGTGTTTGGCTGGCTTTGATCAGCTAGGTAAAGGGCCAAGCCGGATACTTTGGGAATGAACTGGCTGATGGCCTCACCAGACGGGGATCCAATGAGGATGCTTACAGGATTACTTTCGTTCTAGGCCTAAGAGATCAGCGCCTGGTTGTCAGGGGAATTTTGTGAGAGAGTGGGCAGCTGAGTGGTCCTCTGGGTTGGTTGGCCGCAGTTTGTTTGGGTTACACCCCTCCGTTGTCTGTCCAAGACCCATCAATAGCCTCTCCCGTAAAGAGGCAAGTGTGAATTCCAGGTTACGCATCGGGCATGTCCCGCTTCGGGCTGACATGTTCCGGCTTGGGTGGGTGCGGCCGCCGGTTTGTGCATGTGATGGTGGCGAGGAGTCCGTGCGTCACTTTCTCTTAGAGTGCCCTTGCTGGGTGGCGCACCGGCGGTTTGTTCATAATGATGGGGTTGACCTCTCTGGTCATGGCCCTTAGTGTCACTCCGCATACTGCGGATGGTGTTCGTTCTGTGCGCAGGACAATTGGATTTTGTAAGGCAACCCGGCGTCTAGTCTAATATTTCTTGTTCGTTCCCCTTCCCTCGTTCCCCATGCTTCCTTTGGTTCCATTTTGGAGTGTGTGGCCAGTTAAGGTTGAGCAGGAAGTAAAGGTTTGTGCTGTTTGTTCGGATTAGGTTTTAAGTAGGTTAGGTAAAGTTTTAGATTAGAGCGAATGATTTTGTAGGCCTGTAAGCTCTGAAAATAAAGTAAAGCTTGTGTTGTTCAAAAACTGTAGTTGTAATGGATAGAGATACAGATATTCTCTTATTACTGACACCTCATTTCCGTAGAATGCAATGTTGCTTTTTATGGTGATGACAGGCACAGCCCAGAAACGCAAATATGTTCCCATAAGAGATGTCTTCGAAAACTCCCTCAAGGACCAGAACGCTCATTACTTGCGTTCCATGCACTCACCGGTAGGGACACTACCTCATTCATTTACAACCACAGTAAACAATCTGCGTGGAAAATATGTAAGGCACAGCACTATTTATTTCGTGGACTTAGTAACTCAGTAGACCTAACAGAAGATGTGATAAAAAAATGGAACCAAATTCATTTGTGCAATGTATGGTGTGCTAAGTAAAACCTAGTGTGCGGAGACTGCTCGTGTCCTGCTTTTTTCGAAGTGTCGTGCTCCTGAAAATTTACCGCCAACAAACATTCATTAACTTTGCATTTAAAACGTGCTCATTATCAGGCACTTGTATGGAATCAGGCTACTTGTCGGGAAATTGAATTTCCAGATCCAGAAGAAATGGGTTGCCAGTTGGACTGCGACAGGCTACGGCTTGTATTAATGACTTTAAATCCTATACCGACCGCATGCCTTAAAGTAAAGCTAAACCCTCCCAACTTAAATTTCAGTATCGTTAATTAAAACACTTAAAAAACATGTGAGAGGTACGAAAACCACTCAGGCTTTATAGTTATTACATAGTAACGTGTCTAAATCTTCATTCTAGCAGACGAATTCTTCGTTCGTGCAGTCAACAAGCCCAAGTCTCGTTCGTGTGACGACACACTTCATCACCCCTTGACGCATGCGCCCAACAAGCTCTGGCAAGATCGCGCACAGCTCTCACATTCCTCACTGTAGCTAGTGAAGAACGGCACCACAGATTTTCAAATGAAGCGCACGCCCCCTAAAGTAGTTCTCCCTCCCCACGAGCAACAAGTGGACACTGTCCAATCGCTTATCTGCCCAGCATTTCGTTTTGAGTGGATTACCGCGTAGCTGAACGAACTTCCACGAGTCTTTGTAGCGGTAATATTCATGGTAGCTAATTTCTTGAATACTTTAATTTAATAAATCACGCAGAGATTGAGTTTTGGTTTGCGCTGTTATGGTCAGAGCTGTCCAGTCTCGCAGCCGCCATGTTAGAAGCACAAGCCGGCGCGCACTCGCTAGTGTGCTGCGATGACGTCCAAGGTGATGTGTGACGTCAGTACCATGCGAGGAAATCGCATTCGCTGTCTCGCGCCATGGAAACATCAAACTTAGATTCTAAATTAACTATTGCATAATTAATAATGTTGGAAACTTCGCGCAACTTGCATCTTGTTTTTTTCGTACTTAACTAACGATAGTGAAATTTAAGATGGAATGGTTCAGCTTTCCTTTAATATCATTTCGTGCCGTTGTTCTACAGGCTGTAGTATGACCTACCGCTGCAAATGTAAACAGTCCAAGCTACTTTGCATTACTGCATGTGGATGTATAAGCAATGAAAGTCCATGTACTAACTGGCAATAAACTCCCCCACCTTTTTTTTTTGTAAGAAATGCTGTGTTTCACAAATATTTTTTTTACCATTATTCCACTTCCACATGAGACCAAATTAGATGTTCTATACTCCAAATTAAAGGTAATACTATGTGCTACATATAATTTACCGGATGGTAAAGAGGTTATTCTAAGCATTAGTGGGTTATTGACGTTTAAAGAGAAATTATATGGTAAACAAACGCACTTTTGGGTCTTTCCATTAAATCTGTGAGTAAACTATTAAAAATATCGAAATAATTATTCAGTATTGAAAGATAGTACGTTTCAAGTCCTTTAATTTGGTGTAAAGAAAAAGAAAAACGGCTTGATAGAAGCCGAGATAGTACAAATTAAAAAAAACTTATCACCAGCGCCATTTATCCCAAAATGGCGGCTCATTTCCGGTCTTAAAATTGCAATGAAAATTTGGTAACGTTTATATCTTTTTTCTTCAAATGCTTCTGGTTCAGAAAAAAATTTGTTACTGCTTCTACTAAAAAATGCCTCCACTCGTTACATTTTCAGATTCTGCTCCTAGACTACTAGTCGCAACCGGATCGCCACGTTCGGGCTGCTTCAGATTGAGACTTCTTGTTTTTTTTTTAATTCACTTTAGCTAAACGGATGTCTAATGGTGAAAAACGTGTCATCTCTACAGAAGAGAAGACTTAAGCTTTCATTTAAAGGCACATAAAGCCATCCGGTCGTGCGACCCGTTCAGAATAGCGTTTGCAACATTTAAACAGGTTAGAGTTAATGTCGCAAAATCATCTCGCACGAAAGAAAAAACAAAAAAATGCTGTGTTGACAACATTTACGTAAGTTTGAACTAATGTCGTAAAACTGAGTCATACAGGAAAGACAACATGGATGCATTTAAACCTCCCATCACACAAGAGCAATGCTACGTGGTGGTTACTGCACTACTAAAGTTGTTCAATAAAAAAAAATACAAATGGAAACAGCAGTTTTCAAACATACGTATTATATTAAACGGTATATGTATTATCGTGAATTTTCATCTTGGTCAGTCTTCGCTATACTATAACTTTTGATCAAGATATATTCCTAGTTTTCCACGCGCATTACATTCTCTACTTGTGCCCGTGCGCATGCTGTGCAGCCCCCCCCCCCCCACCTCCATCCAGGTGTTTGGTCTTTGGTTTTAAATTTATCAAACCGAAGACCGAACATGTGAATGGCTCCCACACATGCCCTCTCCCCCCACAATTACTTTAACCCCCAATCCCCACACCCAATTCCGGGGCCGCCCCCTCCCGGATTCGCATACGTCTCCCAATACACGCTTGCCCGCCTCCCCCTCCCCGAAAACGTCACCCCATGACATTCTCCCTTTGGTGCAGCCCCGGAAAAGTCGCTGGCGTGTGTTTGACTGAAGGCTAAAAAAAAACCTATCACTGAGAAATCCAGCATTCAGTAAGCAAGTAATCCCATGTTTAAGTTAATCCTTTGAAACAATTCACTTAGGTAGCGCACATTGCCCGCCACACACACTTGCCCTGACACCCTCTCCCGCACCCCACGAAAACGTCGCCCCGTGGCATTTCTCCTTTGGTGCAGCCCCGGAAAAGTAGCATGCGTATGTTTGACTGAAGGCTAAAAAAAGCCCTTAGAAATCCAGCATTCAGTAAGCAAGTAACCCTATGTTAAAGTTAAAGGGTTTAACGAGCGTTAACCACTCCTTTGAAACAATTCACCTCGGTACCGCGCATGGCGACATTGTTGCAAGCAACGATTGTTGCCGCCCACTTAAAAACAATTCAACTCCTTTCTGGAAGTGAACATTTAGGAAATAAATACGTCTTTCCATCGTATCAGGCTGCCAATTTCGAGGCCCATTAGGAGCCTCGAAATTAAGAACCAATCGTCGTTTGGTTTAAAGTTGTCTGGTTTAGGCCTAGTAGACACGGGGTGTTTTTTTCTTTTTTTTAGCTCAAACGCCGACAATGGCACAGTCCACGCGACTAAATCTTTGTTGGCCGCTTTGGTACCACAACAATGCAAAAAAACTAATCCCAACACGGTGCGGCAGGTCTGGTAAGCGGCGCCATCTTTTCGAAGACTTTGGAAAAAGTGTCATAACCCGAAGAGGCGGACTGGCAGCAACTTGGCCCACCGGCCCGGCCCCAAAAAATGGCTCCCTATCCCAAGTTTCACAAAACAAATGTCTTTAAACACAAAAACTGTCCAATGTTTTGCAGCAAATTGCTACATTTTTCTGACTTTTTTTAACTTCACGAGTGATAATGGTTTCCCGTCACACACCCGTGCACCTCCCCACCCCAACCAATAAAAGAAAATAATATATGGTTTCCCACGTGGCCCTGAAGCCGTTTTACACATAATTTTGAAGTAAATTATGTATTCGTATTTTGTTCATTTAAAAAGTTCTACCGGATGTACAATAGTCGAAATGGTTTATCAGAAGTAGCTCGTATAAATGGTTCTTAAGCAACTTTTTCCTTTACGGAACACTAAACGTCAAAACAGTAATGCATGCATACTATTTTTACAAATTTTACGTTGTTTCTGCAGCTATTTTTTTTTTGTTTTTTGTTTTTTTAGAAGTAGCATACACAGAATGCATTTTGCTTTGAGTCAGAGGGCTAAAACAAAAACTAAAAAAAAAAGGAAGTAGTGTTGTTACATTACGTATCAGTAAAATCCTTGTTTAAATAATTTAGAGGCCTGACTAATGACTATGCGGGGTGATTCAAAAAGTGTGGCGTGCCCCGTGTCACGTCACGAAAAAACACTGACCAAACTGGAAGAAAAACTCATTTTGGAACCTCAAAATGATACTTTCAGCAGTCAACATTCTAAAAAAAAAAAGCCTTAGCTCTCAGACCCCCATGACATGAGCGTTTACAAAGTTTTGAAGCTATTAGTACCAATATTGCAAGTCTAGTTTGCAAAGGCGGACTGGCAGCCAAAAGGCGCAGATCACAGATCTGCAAGGGGGCACTACTATGGGAGGGGGGGGGCGAAGGCTGCCGCAACGGCTCCGTAAAACTCAGCTAGGGGGTCTGGGGGAGCGCTATGAGCTCCCCCAGCGTGCCCCGGAAGCTGAAGCATATTACGCTATGTTAGTACCTGTTTCTGGCCTCCACCGAGCTCTGAAATAGCGTAACAGAGCAAATTTTGGTGATTTTTCTTAGTCGTTCTTCAGGATGGCAGGTTTCTTAAAAACTTAATTGTGACTACATCATGTATTTTTTTGACATTTTCTTTACAAATTAAATTAAACTGAGTTCAGTTTAGAATTATCTGAACAATCCCACAGCTAGCCATTGAAGATTAGGGGTTGGCATTTTGTACTTTTAGGCTATAATGATTAACGAACTGCTATGTTCAAGTATGGGTAGTAGGAGTAGGGCCAGCTGCCGGTGGCAGACAATTTTTTTTAATGGACTATCAAAAGGTGAAAAATTGAGAAATACTTTACTCAGTTTTATTCCAAACAACTAGGCCTAAAGGTATTATTGCCAAAAACTTCCACATTTCAAAGCAACAACACGCTCCAGTTTTAAAAACAATTGGAGCGTCGAAAGATGAAAAAATGACGAAACCTTTTATTCAGTTTTGTCCAAAAGAACTTGAGGTGTGCTGGAGAAAAGCTGCCACATTTGAAATCGACAAGTTCCCTTTTCATTTTTTTCTCCCTTGATTCAGGGGATCTTAGGGTAATATTCCCCCTCCAGGTTCTACGGCCCAACTGGCGCCGCGCCGACCCATGCAGGCTAGTTAGCCGAAGCAGAGTCAGCAGCCCTGCGCTTTGCACTAGAATGAGCTACGTGGGCGTGGCATTACGGTTACGGTGTATGCCCGACGTGGGTAAAATTAAAACAGTTTGATGAGAACGATGTAGTATATCTGCATTTTTCGTCTGTGTGTGTCAGGGGGTGGACGGATAATCGTTGTGCTACTTGCTAGCTCGATAACCAGACTATTGTTTTCCAGGCGAATTATTAGAAACGAATGCGACGAGTTTCGGCGTTATAAGACCAACGATTATCTCCTCGAGCCCACCCCCATTTTCGTAAAAACAAAAGAGCAAAACCTTTTCCCACCAAAGGGAGTAGTAATTTTTTTACTACCATAAAACGTACAAAAAAAAAACTTTTCAAGTGGCCTCCCAGCCAGTTGGCCCACCGGCCAATGGCCGTTGGGGCACTATTGCCAGTCCGCCCCTGGTCCAAGGCTGACAATAGACGGCGACATGGCAGGTTTGGTAAGTGGCGCCATCTGTTCAAAGACGTTGGAAAAGTGTCCCAACCCGAATTTGAAGGCGAATCCCATCAACAGATGGCACTACAGGGTGGGCTACTTGATTGTTCGACGGAATGGCGAGGCCGGTGACTTGGCCGCCTGCTCCCTATTATATATGTAGATTTGTAGACCTAAGTTCGTAAATCCATAAAATAGGACAGTGGTTTTGGGAATTTAAAATCTCAATCACAATTAATCAGACACCATTAATAAACTTCTGTAATTATTCGTGGAAATAATCAGAAATAAATTTACAACTAAAAGAAATATAAAAAAAAAAAATTTAAAAACATCCTTTGCAGTTGCTGAAGTAATCGGGAGATGGGGAGAGAAACTTTTGCTTTGAAATACCTAGGATAACTAAACGACCTGAAACAAACACACTAGACACTAGTAATTTTTTAGAGATAATTTTAACGTTAAAGCAACATCCGGCCTGCCTTATAACAGCCACGCGCAGTCATGTACCGCACGCTGCCGTCGCGAGATTCGGCGTAGTAATACTACAACGTCACTTCAAGTGAAATTCTTCCCGTTACCACGTGAACGACGCGGAACGACGTCAGGCCTACTAGACGAATTGCGGGTCACGTGACAGCTTGACGCAAAATCTGTGTCATCACAACCGGAAACAATGAAACGTCATGGTTATTGTCGGCGCGTAAAGGATCATATACGTTACCAATATTCAACAGAAAATCTCGAAGAAATTTTAAAACAGATTTTTAGCTACGAATTGACTAACAGTAAGTAAAAAAAACTTTGGGGCCGTACTTGATGTGGAGGAGCGAGAAAAATGGCGCTGGGAGGAATATACTTTTAAGAATATCGTTCGCGCAATACACAATCTCTTGGAAGTGTTACAAACTACACTTTTGTTAACTTTTTTTAACGTTAGGACTGGTATTAGCAGAATACACACTTCCCTTCCAGACTTCTTTTACCGTTCTTCTGAAGAAAAAAACAACGGTAATTGTCTTAATTAGGGGCACCACACCAAATAACTTAATTTTTGTACTAACCGATGCTTACCTCTTCATCGTAATACCATTTCGCATCACAAAATCCTGGGGGAACATGTATAAAGTTCTCAAAAAATTGTTCAAAAAACGTAAAATGCTAGTTACAGACACGATAAAGCTTCAGTGGTAGCAACCATACTGCGAGGTGTTTGATTCGGGAAGCGCGGTAGCCGGAAAACTCGATTTGCACGGTTGCATCACAACAAACGTTTGCGGAAATTTTCTTTTGTTGTTTTGTTATTGTCAGTTTCGTGTGGTTTTGTTGTTATTGTCAGCTAGGTTAGGCGGCAAGGTTGGGGTTTGGCACTTCATACTGAGGCAGTTAACTGTTAACTAGATAGGTTATGAGAGGTTTGGTAAGGTTTGGTTACGATAGGTTTGGCTAGGTTGGGTTTGGTTTGGTTAGGTAACGCGAGTAGCACAATTTGGAATTAATTCAGCAGAAAAGAAAAATTTCCGTAAACTTTCAGGGAGGTGCAAATCGGATTATCTGGCTACCCTTTTTCTTTCACAATTATGGAGTAACAGTATAATACATGTAACTCTATGATGGCTGCCACCGCCGCTAGATTATCACGTCTGTCACTAGCACTTTTACGTCTTTTGACAATTTTTTGAGATGTTTATATACATTTCCCCCTGGATATATAATGCGAAATGGTGTTAATATGAAGAGTAGCGTCGATTAGTACTAAAATTAAGTGATTTGACGTGGTGCCCGTAATCTAGATAATTACCAAAAAAATCTATTATTATTTTTTTTTACTGTACACTCGCCCTTAAGTGCCTCCTTTCCCGTCTTCGCTAACCCCCCCCCCCCCAGCAAAAATCCTAGCTTCGCTGGTCAGATCAACTGGCTAAAGATGATGGTGAAAAGGAGGTAGACAAAGAGAATGCATCAACCTTTTGTTACTTTGCAGGCCTGTCTTCTATCTCAAGTTTGCTTCCTTCGCTACTCTAATGCGGTTTAGTTATACCGGTCATATTAGCTGATTTCTCGCACCCACACATTGCGTTTTTTAAATAAATCAACGTATGCAACGCACATCGATCTATTCAAGGTGGCCTATATACTTTACAAAGGATATAAGTCGTTGGTTTAGGACGGACGGGTGAAGAAGTTACCCCGAATATCAATCTCTCGCGTACTCCAGCGTTTTCAGACATTTTACCTTCAATTCAGAACGGACCAAGCAACCTAAAATCAAGCAGCCCTCTCTCTCGATACTCAGCCCGTCTACGAAAGCGCCTTCTGCAGTGCTTAGAGGGTAGGGTCTATTTGGTATATTCGTAAATGATGGTAGCCTAGTCCTATTAGGCTTACTTAGTCACTCTTAATGTCACTACGGGATGAAACTATTTCACTAATTTATCACGAATCTCATATCTGCACTCACCTCTACACGAGCTTTTAGCCGAAAATCAGGTACCTAATCTTTACATCCCCAATGGCATATAACAACCTCGAACCCCTGACCTGAAGATGCGAAGGAACGGTTAAAACTAAAATAGCCTGCATGTCATAATTTTTGAATGTTTCTCGTGGGAGGAAAACATTTGACACGTGGCATTAAAAAAACAATGAACTGCGATTTTTGTCATTGTTGAAGCGAAATTGCTTGGTACTAAAATAGTTTGGGATTTCAATTACCTTTAACATTGTTTACCACGCTTATGTCGATTATGGCATGTCAAAGATCTTGAGTTTTCCGCTTGGATTTCTCTCCCATCCTGGTCGTAGGGCAGATAACTCAGTTTAGGTTTGTGCTCTCTAAAAATAAAAAAATAAAAAAAAGCCAGTCTGTTAGGTCGGGACATATTGATAATCTACCGTTCCCTCCTTCTACTCTGTTAACCGTCTGCATCGTTAACCGTCCTTTACCGTTCTCCGAATTTATTGCATTTTAAGCAGTTATTGAAATACAGTAGGGGAGAAAAAGGGGCTTCCGTCGTGAGCTATTGTTAAATGACGTCAATGACTCCAGTCGTTTATTTGAACGGGTCATGCCTATCACCTTTAGCATCTAGCCAGAAGTGACTGAAATATTAGTCGATTTTTCATGATTTCGATTAGAAGATGTGCCAGCAAATTGTAGACGTTGTTATTGAAATGTTTATGGTTAAATCGTTAGCATATGAAGGGTTGTAGGTCCTTGACGAAAATTTTTGCCAATTATGTTTATGTATGACAAAAAAGTTGAGCCGGAACTGGCCCAGCTTATTTCAGGTTTTGACAACATGCACGGTAAACGGAATTCTATCTGTTGCTGGGCTATGACGAGCCCCTGAAAAAAAATGGTGGCTACTTTGCGGTTCGCCGGGAAGGCTGTCCTAGGATTCTACGCGTATTGGCAATTCGGGAAATTATGTGGCTCCTGCTAATCAGGTAATTATTGTATAATCGATTATTTAGTGTAACAGTTTGTTGTAGATCAATTCGACAAACGTGTGAGGCAACGGGATACTGCATACTAGGTGCGTAGCTAACGGAATAAAGGCAGAATTATAAATTCATTCCACGGTCACTTTCGATAGTAAAATAAACAATAGAGGGAACAAGTTTACTTTACGCGGCTTATGGGAAGAATAAGACGTAAATAATCAACTGAACAATACTTTCCCATAAAATCTTTGGGGCAAAGGCTTCGTTTGACCGTCAGCAATTAATGAAAGCCGCACTCTTTGCGCTGACGGACGAGCGGCCGTTTTCTTCCCATGTTCCCAGCTGATATTTTTTTCCTGTAAACAGTTCAAATGGGTGGGTTGTTATTGTCAGTTTCGTGTGGTTTTGTTGTTATTGTCGGTTAGGTTAGGTTAGCAACCGGCTTCGGCATTTCACTTGAGGTAATGAACTGGTTGGGGTTTGGCGTTTCACTTGACGGACTTTCACCCAGTTTCATGCTTTATGGCGCAGCGCGGTGCTAACTTTGGACTTTCAGCACGGCCAAACGGTGCGTTTACCTCAAAAATGGAAGAGGAAAACATTACCAAGCAGGTAATTTTTAGTCCATTAAAAAAAAAAAATCGGACGAGAGCCCGTTTTCTTCCCATGTTCCCTTTACGCACATGGCCCGAAATTCGAAAAAAGAGAGAAAAAAAAACCTACCTTTAATTTTCACGGAAGGCACTACAAATTGATCCCAAATTTGCGGAAACTCGTTAAATCATCATTAACATAACCTAACCAATTAAACTATGAAATGCCAAACCCCAATCTTACCTAAACTGACAATAACAACAAAACCACACACCACCCGAAACTGACAATAACAACCCGCCTATCGGAACTGTTTACGAAAAAAAAATATAAGGTGTCCTGCCGGCCCTACGAGCGAACGCAAACACCGTATAGATGTACGGATTGTGGCGCTACAATTCTACTGTTTTAAGTCGTATTAACTCATTTCCGCTCTTTAAAACCAACTGTTTCTGTATTTAGGAAAGTGTTGCCATTTGGAATCAATATCGTAAGGATATCGAGAATGTGCCTAACGTAAACTTTAGCCCAATAGAGAGCGTTGTCTTTGGTATATGAAATTGCGATTTTTTGCATAAGCAGTTTATGTATTTCTTTATGAAATTCTTGTTTTTTTTTTTTGAGTTTAATAAAGTTCATACGTTACCATGAAATCCCACGACAATCTCAGGACAATCCCTGGACATGCATCGTGTCATCATCTGTAGGTTTTAGCAACACGATGGTAATTTCCTCCTGCAATTGTTGCTCTGTTAATAGTTTACTACCAGTCGTACCCTGCTTTGCCATGGTTGTTTCCCATTTTCGGTCGGCGTTGCCTGAACGTTGACTGTGATAGGCAATATTTCTTCCATTAATACTTCCCTTTTCCTCCCATCCCCCTCCCTTTTCTTCCATCATCATCATCTCCCTGTTCTCTTCCTCCCCGTCCCCATTCTTCCATAACCCTGTGCCCTCACCCTTTCCTCCCTTCCTACCCGTCCCTCTGCTTCCCTTCCTTCCTTCAACTACACGTAATAGAATTTGGATAGGGAGTTGAATTAAATACTGCCCCAGCTCCTCCTTCTATCCCTCCACCTTTTGAAATATTTTTCAAAAACTGATTCGGTGTCCATCTCCAACAACAACAAAACAAAAAAACACACCTTTTAGGTTCAGTTAATGCTTAATACTCTGCTGACTGGTAACAGATGCACTGTTCCCACCTCCCTATCTCTTTAGTTATAGAAGAGCTAGCAGACGCACTGCCCAACACACAGGCAATCCCCGACCACTGCCCCTCCAGTCTATTGCTTTGACTTGAGCGATTCATAACGTCATTTCAGACTTACCGCTGAGATGAACGCGCAGACCAAATTGTTAATCGAGGCAACAATGTTCCAATTTCAACTTTTAGCTGGTCAAAAAATTAACACGCTCGCCCGTTTGCGTCTTGCGGTAGGCATAACTCGTCCTCGACTTTTTGCTGTGAAATTTTGCTTTATAATTTTGCTTTATAATGTAAGACTAGCTGAAAACCCGTCAAAAATTGCGGGTCCTACTATTACCGGATTGAATATGAGCGAAAATTGTGTACTGAATATCGAATTAAAATAGGACCAAAAAAAAAAAAAAAGGAAATCGGCCTAAAAGTCGGCTTAACAGCTCAAAAACTAACTCCCCAGGTCAAAATTGGTCTGTTCTAGTACTGGTGCACCTTCAGCACATCCTGGTCGCTTGAATGTAATAGCAAGTGTTACATCCTAGTATTTATTGCTATCACCTGATTTGCTGATACAGTGTACACCTTGTTAATAGCTAACCATTGAATGCTTCCTATGCAAATGACACTATGATACACGGCGAGCCGTGCATATATATGATCCTCTCTCCAGCAAAACTAAAACTATTAATTTCTCCGTTTCTATTCAATATATTTCGACCAAACTTGGCCAGATAGTAGATAACAACTTTTCCTAACTTTACACCAACGTTTATGCAATTCCGTGCAAGAGTAAAAATAGGGAGCCACACGGAAATTTGAAAACTGTTCACTTGTTGTTGTTGTTCGTCTTCTTCTTGTGTGACACGGTTTCAGAAAAAAAGCACTGCACCTACCTAAAATCTGAAACAGACCAAAACTGTCTCGCTGCGGTGGGTGCGTGCCCATAGCGGCCACCAGGAAAATGTGTTTGCGGACGGTGTGGCAAGGGAGGCGCCTGAATCTGGAGTGGCGGAGGTGGTGCCTCTCCTGTCCGCACGTATGAGGAGACCACTGGTGCGGGACTGGTATCTGCGCCGATGGCAGGATGACTGGGCTGCTGCCCAACTGGTAGGACCCTGTTCTATGATCAACCAACATGCTGCACTAGGTCTGTTTTAGACTTGATGTTTCTTTGGGAAGCGAAATTGCTCTCAAGGTTGCATACGGGTCATTCTCTGCTCCGTGCTCACCAGTTCAGGTTTGGGTGGGTGGGCTCACCGCTTTGTTACTTGTGTGGTGTGGATGTCACCCCGGAACATTTCTTGCTAATTTATCCAAAATATGTGGCTCACAGACGCCTAGTTACTATGTGGACTTCGCGTGTGCTTGGACTTCAGGGTGTATTGTCTCTCGGCACTGGGAGGGATGTGTTGTCAAGATTGAGAGCTGTTGCGTGGTACTGTGTTAGGACGGGTGTTCAGGTGTGATCATCTGGGTATTTGGCCTCTAGGTCTCGCTACCCTTTTTTTTTTTGCTTTTGGTACTCTCCTGGCTCTTCCGGCTCTTCCTTCTTCAGTGTGTGGGATGTTACTGCTTGTACGCAGTGGAAAGGTTTTGTCCGATGGCTCCGTGGTACACATTTTCTAGAACCAGTGCGGCAGTGGCAGCAATATTGGCTCATTGGTGAGGGTTCTGTGTTATGTTTTGGTAGTGGTAATTTGGGGGTTTGTGCACTTTGTCGTGCGAGATTCAGGGGGGGGGGGAGTTAATGGCAAGGGCTGGGAAGCGGAAATTTATGGCTGTTGGGAAATTGTCTGGGGGGGGGGGAGAAGGAATGGCCCGGGTACCGAATCGTAACGCAGAGCAACTACCAACCTTTACTACTAGGTACTACTAGAGAATTTGCACAACCAAATAAGGTAAAGATTAATCCCCGGCAAACAGGGTGGAGACATTTATTTTCACATACAACTGCTTCACAAACGGTGTAAAAAGAGTTAAGGGTTAAAAGGCAGCTAAACTATTAGGGGTTCGGTCGACGAAACTAATCTCCTAGCTCCTAGTTTGAACTGACATCTCGTTACGGACCTCATCACGAGTGAACTGACGAAGCACTAAACCTGAATGGAGGATAACCAACGTGATTTAGCAGCAACATCACCGAAGCACCAACACTCCTACTCAATTTTCTACCAAACGGCTACGTATCCTGACAACGAGGCACAAAGGACTAGCTTCCCAAACACCTGTAGCTATCAATAAGCGTGTTAAACAACGTGTCGTCTTCGTTATACGCATGCATCTTCAGGATCCAACACTGCTTGCCAGAGATAAAATGCATCTCACTGCACGAGGCAAGATGGCGCTACATCAGAAGTTATCCTTGTTGCATGGTCCGTCGGAAAACTGCTTGGTGTAAATGGGGAAACCCCCACTAGAAATCTCCCATCTGAACACTGTTACGTTAATTTTAACTAATTTTTAAAGTGTGTTTTTTTCAATGCGCGGGGCATTGTTAGAAATTTAGGCTGTTTTATTGCGTTTATTCGTGATGGTTTTTATGATATATTTTTTTGTTGTGGAGACATGGCTGCACACGCAATTTACCGACGCGATGTTTGCTGACTTAAACAGGTATGGGGTTGTGAGGCGTGACCGTGGCGGTCGTTGGGGGGGGGGTCTGTTAATTCTTCATAGGGTTGATATCCCGACGGTGGTAATCTCCATGCCAAATTTCAAAATCTCCTTCACATTTGTTACCTCCCAGATAGTAGATCTGAAGATGCGGTTGTAAATGTTTATCAGTTCTTGGCCGAAGGTCGGAAGGGGGAGCTTACAAATGTAATTTTGGGTGATTTTAACTTATCATCAGTTAATTGGCAGACATTGACGGCAAGCGACCGCCACCATAGTCTCTTTCTTGAGCTCTTGGCCCCATTGGGAGTCAGCCAGCGGGTTGACAGTCCAACACGTGGGTCAAATATACTTGACCTAATCTATACTGACGATAACCGACTTCTGTTTGACCTCGAAGTGGGGCCACATTTTGGGAACAGCGACCACTGTGTGGTTTCTTTCAAACTGAATCTGACCCATGATACAGGCATTCCTACTAGTCAGGGGGATCACATTAAGTCACCGGAGGGTAAGTTGGATCTTCGGCTATTTAAGAATTCTCTGCAGGGGATTGATTGGAATCAACTTATTTTTTCTGTTCACCCCAAGGTCCAAGATGCCTGGAATTGTTTTCTGGCCATTTTGAAGAGTCACATGGATTGCTGTAAAAAACTGCAGCATGTTCGAGGTGACTGCTCCTTAAAACGTCTTCCTCGATTCATAACGAGGTTGAAACATCGTAAACTCACACTTTGGCGACAGTACAAATTAAACCTGGATGCACCTTCTAAGCTAGCCTACATTGCCGCTAAAAAAATCATATTCGGACTCGGTAGAGGCATGGCACAGGCATCGGGAGGAAGTTGTTATCCGGGGTGGAAACATTCAGTCGCTCTTTAAATTTTATAGGAAAAAAAATATGTCCTCACGCTCCCTGCCACCTTTTAAACACAATAGCGTCTTTCTAACGGATAACAAGTCCAAAGCTGATCTACTGGGTTCTATTTGTGCTTCTAATACTGTTGTTGATGACAGGAATCAACACCTCCCGCGACCTCAAGCCAGTGTCGGGACTAGAAGTTGCACTATGGTACACTTCACTAGGGCAGCTGTACTTTCTGTATTGTCAAAACTTAAGCCAAGCACATCGTGTGGACCAGATGGTCTTTCCGCTTTTTTATTAAAGCATATCTCTATTGAGATTTGCTACCCACTCTCAGTTATTTCTAACATGTCTTTTGATCAGGGCGAGCTCCCAGATACTAGGAAGAACGCCATCGTTGTCCCAATTTTTAAGAAGGGGGCTCCCTCTAACCCAGAGAATTATAGACCAGTTGCACTTACTTGTGTGGCATGTAAAGTCATGGAAGCGGTCATACGTAACACACTGGTGCCATTCTTAACTACCTCACCAATTATTGGCCATGACCAATTTGTCTTTCTGCCGGGCCGATCTGCGACACACCAGCTTTTGAGTGTATTGGATCGTTGGACGGAGGCGCTGGACATTGGAGTCCAGAGCGATGTCGTTTACTTTGATTTCAAGAAAGCTTTTGAGTCAGTGGTCCATCACAAGTTGTTAGCTAAACTATGTGGTTGCGGTATATCCGGCCCCCTTCTGAACTGGCTTGCTGCCTTCCTTGAAAATCGAGTCCAGCAAGTTAGGGTGGAGCATACTTTCTCGAGTAAGACCAGAGTACCAAGCGGCGTCCCCCAGGGATCAGTGCTCTGTCCCATTCTTTTTTTGGTCTATGTTAACGACCTTGATATGCTGAATTCTCCGTCTTATTGGGCAAAATTTGCGGATGACGTCAAAATCGGAACTGAAAATTTAGCCGGGGTTCCTTCCCCTGATCTTATGTCTGATATTCACAGCGTACTCAGCTGTTCAAACCTGTGGCAGCTGCCCCTATCTTTTTCGAAGTGCAAGTCCATGCATATCGGAGCTGGGCTTGAACTTTTGGAATTGTGACGTCTAAGATTTGATCTTATTTTGACATATAAGATATTGCGAAACTTAATCTCGATTGACCATCTCTTTTTCGACTTGGCCCCGCGGACCTACTGCACTCGTGGTCATCCCTGGAAATTGGCAACTAGGGGATCCAGACTGAATTGTCGCAAATTTTTTTCGCAGTGCGGGTGGTTCCCGTCTGGAATGTACTTCGTTCCAAGACTGTCTGTATGGATTCTGTGATTGGGTTTCGTAGGGAACTGTTGACTGAGAATTTGTCTGCCTTCGGCTCACAACCCTTCTGTGGTGGAACATTTTCCTTTTTACTTCTTCTATTATATTTTTTAAGATTGACAATTGGTTTTGGCCAAGCTTTAAACTAGGATAAAAAAAAAAATTTTTTTAATTTTTTAAGTAACATTGACATTGGTACCCGGCTTCCCCAACCCCCTCCATTTGTCTCTCACGTTTGGCGATGCCATCGGGGACCATTGTGCCAGCATTTTCATCGTATACTTTTAAACTCTATCCTTTTGTAAATTTTTTACTTTTTATTTTTTTTTAGTCTTAACATCGGATGGCAGTTAGCGACCATCAGGTCCTTGCCAGTCCGGTTGCGTTTGCAACAAACTTTTATTATTATTAACCTCGTTATAACCAAGTTGCGTATCAGCTGGGCCAACACAAATGGAATACTGAAAGTTTTTACCTGATCAGGTTTTTATCGCAGGGCATGGCTTCTAGAGAAGGGGTTGAGGACATGAACGTACGATGGGAAGCAGATTACCGCTGGATGGGCCAAGAATTCGACGAAATCATCTAGCAAGATACCATATTGAGTCGACCGAGCCAGGACCAGAGTGACGTCAGGCGAGGTCGTGCGTCAGGTCGAGCGTCATTCCGAAGTGACCATCATTATGACGAGTGAAGTCTAGTGCAGTACGGCGAAGCCAACCTCCAAAAACTCCCCCAAGTGGTGAACCAGGCCACTGGCTGCTGAAAACGACTCGGCTACGTGTCAGTCTGTGGGCTTCTTGCACTCCACAATACCACGTGTGTAATAAAGAAATATTTACATAAAGATTAAAATTAGATTCATAGATGTAAAAGATTAAGATTTGGGGAAATTAGTAAACTAAGTTACTAATTGATTAAGAAACATTAAACGTACAATAACAAGCCAACTCTCAAATAAAACTAATTACAATATATCTAAACAAAGGGATGACGAGACTCAAGACCGCATGGCATGACTGCACAACGCACCGCGAGTATTTTTAATACCCACGCCGAGACCGGTGCAAGTTTGAGGCAGATAAATGCAACTAAAACCATAAATCGCTGTGACATATGCCCCCTCCGAATGACAAAAAAGTGACCTCACTTTCCTTACAAACCTTTCAAGGGAGTAATGAGTAATCACAAGTAAGATAAATTTTGACAAAACATCTCTTCCAAAGTTGCACCCTAGAAAAAAGATTTTTGATTTCAACTAAATAATCTAACCAATTCAGCTGAAAGTTAACAGTCTCGTCACACAATTGCAAGAAAAAAAAAACTTCTTACAGATTAATATCCAGAAATTATAAGAAAAATTAATCTCACATTCATCCAATGTTTAAATTTAGAAATAGTTACAATCATCTGTACCACAAGTTTATAAATATCCAATCAAAGTTAAAAGATATGAGATAAAGTGTGACACTAATTGCTAGTTAAGCCCTACACAGTATTGTAAACGGTAATAGCCCAGCAATTCTTCAATTTACCAACAATTCAGTTTCAAAAAGGTGTGGAGTAACAAACTTACCAACTACACTTATCCCATAAAAAGTGCAGTAACCATACAAACTAAAAAACAAATTTGAAACCTGGGGAAAAGTCACTTCACGACCTTTACCCAATTTCAGAAATGCGCCAGAATCACCCAATGGTACCCAAGGTGATTAGTTTCCCAGCATTTCAAAAATGAATTTACATCTTAACTAGCTGTAAAAATACAAGAATCTTAATCCTGTAAGGGGAAAGGGATGTTAAACTCAAGTCGCAGATATCACAATTAGAGAAGGATAGAAAACGCATATTTAATATATATATATAAAAAAAAAACAAAGACCAAGAAAGGCTCAGCCCATGTGTGCTCTACCCAGACCACAGGAGGCTCTGATGGGAAGAAGAATAAACCACTGGTCAAGACCATTTACCCTCATATGTCATGTGTACAGCATTCACAAACCACAAAAAAGAAAGGGAAAAGGAAAACTATTAGGAACACCAACGCCTATAACAAAAAGAGAAGAGTAAACCCCAAGAATAACAAGAATAAATCATTTAGCCCATACCAATTAAAACATGCCCTCAATTAGGCATACAAATAGCGATGACAAAACATTTTTCCTACCTCAGGAACAGTTTAAAACGGGACCCTTATTCGGGTGCACGAGTAACGATGACCAGACATTTTTCCTACCTCAGGAACAATTTAAAACAAAACCCTTATTTGGGTGCACGAGTAACAATAACGAGAGTACATTTTTTTCACATGAAACAATCTAAAACCGAGTCCCCAATTGGACGCACGAATAACGATTACGAAAAAGAAAGAACATTACACTCAACCAGTGGAATAAAAAAAACCAACAATGGAGACAAACGCTGATACAATGAGTTAACGCACATAAGGCTTCAACTGTCTTAAGTGGTATGTCCCCTTTAACCTTTTTTTTTGTCACGGGTTCCTCCAGCCTGTATGTGAGGGGGGTAACTTTTCCATAGACAACATACGGACCCTTCCACACTAAAGAAAGCTTTGACGAAAAATTCTTGATTTTTGCACTTTTAAAATGCGCCTTGCATAGCACTTCCGAATCAACTCTAAAACTGAAAGGCTTCCTTGTTTGATCATCCACCGCCCGATTTCCATCTTGTTGTTCACGAAGGGAATCTCGTACCAGCGTGATTGCAGCTTGAAGTCTATTCGACAGTTGAGTAGCCCATGCTGAAGCTTTGTTATCAACAGGGTCGCCCTGGTTTAAGTCCAACTGCCCTGGAATTCTTAATTCACGACCGTGGTGAAGAAGTGGGTGAAAAACCAGTGGCCGAAGATTCAACTGCCCTTAATCCCATGGCTATCAGGTGCAAGTCGGTGTCCCATTTTTTTAAATTTACTCCAAGTCTAGCTCTTACCAAGGTTTTAATTGAACCTCTCAGTCGTTCAGAGTGATTGCCAGCCGGCGAGTAAAAGGACAAAAATTTCTGTTTAATATTGAAAATCTTCGCCATAGCCCGGAGTGTTGAATTTAGAAACGATTTCCCGTTATCTGAAACTGCAATTTTTTATAGGCGCCATACCTTGCAAAAACCTCACGAACAATGACTTCTGCTACTGTGGTTGCTTTAGAATTTTTTAGAGCGAAAACTTCCGGAAATTTCGTCAGTGTGTCCATTAAAACAAGCAAAAATCTGTTGCCAGCACTGCTTTTATGAAATGGGCCGCTTAAGTCCATACAGTACACATCACCCGGAAGTTGAGGAATAGAGGCTGCTCCCATCAAGCCTTTACGACCAGTATGGTCACTTTTAGCAAGCTGACATATATGGCAACGGCGAATGTAAGCAGCAACATTGCGAGCCATCCCAAACCATGTACAAAATCTCTGCAGGTATGAAACTGTTTTAGCCACACCATGGTGAGCCAAGGCTGGACTGTGATGCGCTTTAACAATAAGCCTGTTCCTTTCCGTCATGGGTATTAAAATTCGGAAATTACCCAATTTGTTTCTAAAGTTGCGGCCCACTATGCCCTTTTCAATTGCAGCACCATACGAAATTCTTCTGGCACGCCTACCAACGGGACTGCTCGGAACTTTACTACCATTGATTAAAAACTCGACAACCAGCTTAATTACTGGATCAGTTCGCTGAGCCTCTTTAATTAACTTGACGTCATTATCACCAAGAATTCCGGTAGATAAAGTAAACACTTGCCTTGAAAGATGGTCGGCAACTGCATTAGTAGCTGCTGATCTATACTTTATTTCAAAATCAAAACATGATAGTAGCAATGCCCATCGAGATAGACGTCCAGTTGGATCTCTTGCAGTCTTCAGCCATTCTAAAGGTTTGTTATTAGAGATTACCAAAAATTTCGAGTTTTCTACATAAGGCCTAAAGAGCTCGACAGACCAGAGTACCGCAAGTGCCTCACGTTCCACTGCCGACATTTTTTTCTCTCCATCACGTAAGGTCCTGCTTGCATAACAAATAGCTCTCGGCCCATTGTTACCCTCTTGCAACAATACCGCCCCTAAAGCAAAGTTGCTACTGTCGCAGCGGATTATAAAGGGTAGATTGAAATCTGGTTGAGCTAGTAGAGGTGCAGAAATTAATTTAGCTTTTAACAACTGAAACGCCTTCTCACATTGTTCACTTCACTGCCACTTATTAGAGTTTTTTAACAGCTGCAAAAGCGGATGGGCCAGTTTTGCATACATACGGACATACCTTCTGAAAAAACCCGTGACCCCCAAAAATGATCTCAGCTCCTTGAGTTTAGTTGGAGATTTCATATTTGCGATCACCTCTATTTTCTTGGGGTCTGGCAAAATACCATGTTCAAACAATATAAATCCATGTACCCGGGTTTCAGCACAGCATAAATGTAACTTATCAACATTGACCGTTAAATTAGCATATTGTAGACGCCCCAGGACAAAATCTAGTTTCTTTTCATGCTCAATCTGGCAATCGGTGACCAGCACCAAGTCATCCTGGTATAAAAAAAGTCCCTGAAACTCGTCGTTTCTCATCAGCTGATCGATCATGTGCTGGAAAACTTTACTGGCGTTTTTTAAACCAAACATAACGTAGTTTGTGCCAGGGATGCTAAAGGCAGTCAGTTTACGTGAGGCGACATCTAGGGGAATCTGGTGGTATGCTGATTTCAGGTCAATAGTTGTAATGAACTTAGGCGTCCCTAATTGCGCCAAAATAAATCGATAGATGGAAGTGCGTATGAATCTGGTACAGTGGCTGAATTTAACAAGCGGAAATCAATCAAAAAACGATGGCCCCCATCCGGTTTAGGTTTTAAAAAACATGGGCTTGAATGCTGACTCATAGTTCGTTCTATTCTACCCTCCTGAAGCAGTTTGTCGATGGCATCATGCAACAAACGCAATTTAACAGGATTGACAGGAAAAGGCCTGGTATAAATGGGGCGATTGTGAGTAACCTCAATATGCATTTCTGCTGTTCTACAACTTCCAAGTTCTTCACGAAAAATGCTAGGGTATTTAGAAAAAATTTCAGCCAACCTAAACTTCCCATCAACAGGTAGATTTGCTCTGTCAATTATTGGTTGCCATCTGGCCCTAGTGTCAACAAAACTGCATGACGGAGTTTCCTCTAGGCCACATAGATATTTGTATCTTAACTGGGGAACATCTGAATACCACATGTTTTCTCTGAAATACTGACATCAACTTTAGCAATCTCCATTAAGTCGGTACCCAGGATAAAGCGTTGTGGCAAACCCCTACATACAACAAACGAATGAGACATAATTTTACCAGGTAGCATAATTTCCAAAGATACCCAGCCTACCGTGTTCACAAAATCACCGTTAGCACACACAAGTTTGAGTTGTAAAGGATTAATAACAATTTTTTGTTCAAAAGTTAGCAAAAATGACTCATCGACCAAAGAAAGTACACTTCCACTATCCCAAATAACAGTAGAGGTGACCGCAAATATAACTACAGGAACTAGGGGTTTCAAACCTACAACTGGCTGCAAGGTTGAACCCAAAACAATGGTGCGTTCATCCCCCTTTTCTACCATTGCACCAACAGCAGTGGGGTCACTCAGTTTCTCGATTGATTGTCACTGGATGGCGCCACTGGCGCTGGAGCCCGACAAAAACGAGAAACGTGCCCCTCCTCTTTACATCTCCAGCAAATTGCCCTATTCCGTCTACCACCATTCTGATTATTACCTGAGTTAGGTCTTACCAAGGTATTATCGGTATCAGGCCGTTTATTGAGGGGAGTGGGGGGAGGAGACGTTTTTACTTGGTTATCATCAGGTTTCACAGAGGACTGTGACATGTTAGGGGAACACGAGCCAATTTGATGAAGAAATGAATAGTTATTATTACTTGATCCCCTTGATACGTTCACCGCCACTTTCATGTGTCGTTCGGCTCGAGATGCTACGTCGCGCAACTGAGCAACAGAGCTAAAATAATGCGTAGATAGCATAGCACGCAAAGATGGAGCCAAATGAGCCAAAACAAGACGTACCAAATCCACCTCTCTTAATGGCACATCGAGACGGTCGTTCCACCTCATTATGTCATTGCAAAACGTGTCAACTGATTCATCCATATTATGGGTACAAAAAAAATCTTATCAGCTAGGCTTTCCTATGACACGTGTTTGTGAATTTACGCTTTCAGCTAATCTCAAAATCAGTCCAGTTTACTGCAAACCCTTCCTCCTCCCACCACCTCAGTGCAAAACCTGTAAGATGGATTGGTATCCAGGTTCTAAGGAAAACATCGGACGGCATTGTTAACATCTGCATAACTATGGCACATTCACGGAGAAAATCGGATGCAGAGTACTCATCGTCAATTCCGGATTACTTTTTCAATGTAACTCGAGGAATCCAGCTATTGGGCAAATCACGTACTTGATTTACACGAGAGTTTTGTTTTTGAACGTGGTTCTCCCACAAAGCCTTATACGCGATTAAATTTTCAAATTCTGACTTATTTATGATCAATTCCTCTCCCTCATTATTTTCCCCATTGGTTGTGGGTGGCTGATTACCTACATTATCAGCACCAACTGGTTGTATTCCCAAATTAGAACGTTGCTTTCCCGAAAACAAATCCTTATGACCGGAAGTGCTCTGTGTCCGATCTTCACCTGTACCCGTCGCTTGAGCCGCAATAAGTTTCAGTAAGTTCCTCATACATGCAGATATCAAAGTTTCATAAAAAATACCAGTACCAGCATTTTTTTCTTTGGCGGGGGGGGGGGGGATACTTGGGGTGGAAGGGGGAGAATTTTAAACTCATACTGAAAGCCAGTTGAACCTTGAGAGTTAAATTGTTTTTCCTGCACTCTTTGCGTAGGGGGGGGGAGGGGGGAGAGAAAAATTACCACGTGAAATTTGAGCCAAACGAGTACCAACACTCATCGGATCAAAATCATCACCAAACCTGGATGACTCAATGCTCCCTCTACTCAGTTGAGAAAATTCGGATACTCAAGGATTTTACACTCTATTTCGTCTAAAAGTCACTTAGAAAAATCTGTCTGACCTAATAACAGCTCAGCTCGGTCTATCTCCCCTGGAAAAAGCACAATTAATACGACAATTCGCATTTATCCGACAATACAGCAACCTCACAAAGCTCCAAAAAAAACGATGCCCGCTAAAGGAAAAAGAAACAAGGTTTAGTAATTAGCAAGGGTATATAAATTATCTACCGACAGGGACTCACATGACGATTACCGATTTCGTAGGCTTATCATTAGAAAACATTTACAATCCATAATATTTAACGATTAAAGAGAAAACGGGGGACCCTAACGCAATTATAATTTTGGAAAACGCCTGCGTGCAACCAAAATTGAAAAAAAATCACACCGCTTTACCAAGAGAAACGCCAACAATACAACGAATACGCTACTGCTTCAACCAACACGCAAAAACAACGATAAATGAAAATTTTACGCACGCCCACACCTCGTGGTTGAGCGAATTCTCGATTTACCAACAATTACCAACACCATAACCCGGTTTCGACAACGATTGCAACACTCTCGTGAATTTCCTTTTTTTTTGTTTTAAGTTAACAAAATGCCACAGGACCGGACAAGACCCCCATTTGTGTCGTGCGAGATGCGGGGGGGGGGGGGGGGGGGGAAGTTAATGTCAAGGGCTGGGAAGCGGAAAGTTACGGCTGTTGGGAAATTGTCTAGGGGGGGGGATAAGGAATGGCCCGGGTATCGAATCGTAACGCAGAGCAACTACCAACCTTTACTACTAGGTACTATTAGAGAATTCGCACAACCAAATAAGGTAAAGATTAATCCCCGGTAAATAGGGCGGAGACATTTATTTTCACATACAACTGCTTCACAAACGGTGTAAAAAGAGTTAAGGGTTAAAAGGCAGCTAAACTATTAGGGGTTCGGTCGACGAAACTAATCTCCTAATTTGAACTGACATCTCGTTACGGACCTCATCACGAGTGAACTGGCGAAGCACCAAACCTTAATGGAGGATAACCAACGTGATTTAGCAGCAACATCACCGAAGCACCAACACTCCTACTCAATTTCCTACCAAACGGCTACGTATCCTGACAACGAGGCACAAAGAAACAACGTGGCGTCTTCGTTATACGCATGCATACGGAATCTGTCCCAATTCTGAAAGTTCTGAAGTGGGTGTGTGCTTTTGTGGGGAAACTGATGCAATGCTTCCACTCGGATTTAGACCCAGTGTGCCCGGTAAATATTACTAGCTCGTAGTGGACTGCTGGGTGCTACAGCTTGTACACAGTGGCAATGGACAGTGCAATGGTTTGGAGGTAGGCAGTGTCAAGGATCAGTGCGGCAATGACAGTCATCGTATGTTTAGAGACTAATCGGTGTAGTTGTTAAGTAGTAATAGTATTGCGTTTGTAATTTGTAATTACCTATAATACAGGGTGCATGGCTCAGGGCCACAACCCTTAATAAATAAATAGAATTGAAAGAATCCGTGTTTCAGCTAAACGCATATAGATTTAAACCAAACTAAGCCCTCGAAATTGGCAGCTAGAAATGATAGGATGTTGTATTTATTTTTCGTAAATGCAGGCTTTCAGAGCTGAGTTGAATTGTTTCAAAGTGGCCAGCAACATGCATGCATAAACAATGCGTACATAAACCTTTGTAGCACGAAGCCATAGCCGTACGAAAGGTACACGGATTACTAACAAATGACAAGTGTGCCGTAAAAGAGGGGGGTTATGTGATTGAAGTTTCACTTTACTTGTTAAAATGTACACGGATAAAATCTGGATGATTTTTAATTGAAATAATCAAATGTACAATTGAGAAAATTGCATCTGTTTTTTGTGCTTTACGTTTTAAATATATGATAGGTAAAGCACTACAGCACTTAAACAGATGCAATTTTCTCAATTGTACATTTGATTATTTCAATTAAAAATCATCCAGATTTTATCCGTGTACATTTTAACAAGTAAAGTCAAACTTCAATCATATAACCTTCTTTTTTACGGCACACTTGACGTTTTTGTTGTGATATATGATTGAAGTCCTCTCTCCAGCAAAACTAAAACTATTAATTTCTCCGTTTCTATTCAATATATTTCGACCAAACTTGGCCAGGTAGTAGATAGCAACTTTTCCCAAGTTTACACCAACTTTTATGCAATTCCGTGGAAGAGTAAACGAACGGAGCCACACGAAAATTTGAAAACTGTTCACTTCTTGTTGGTGGTGGTGTTGTTGTTGTTGTTCTTGTGTGACACGGTTTCAGAAAAAACTACTGTGCCTACCTAAAATCAGAAACATGATCTAAGCCAGAAATTTCCCTGGGCTTCATCCTCACAGAGACCACTTTTTCGATCGATCGAGTCATTCCGGAGTTACAGGTGCCTGAATGATTATTTTGATTGTTATACATTGTTTTAACCATTGTGATTAGGGAACAATGCCACTCTGCAAACTCCATATCCATTCTTCGTGCACGTGGTATGTCTTTGCTAAAAATTCGATTGTTGAAGGGCGAAATGAAAGCGGGATTTTGTGGTGGTGCTTTGTGGTGGTGTTTTGTATGTTTTAGCTGATCGTACGGCTGTGGGCCAAGGCTCGTAATAAATGGTCGAAAGAATCCGTGTTTGTAGCTAAACGATATACATTTAAACCAAACTAAGCTACGTTGTTGGCAGCTAAAAACGATAGAACTCCGTGTTTATTTCACAGATGCAGGCTTTCAGAGCTGAGTTGAATTCTTTCAAAGTGGCCAGCAACAATCGACTGCATGCATAAAGCTTTGTAGCGTGACGCCATAGCTGTAAAAAAGGTATAAGGATTATAAACAAAAACGTCAAGTGTGCCGTAAAAATGGGGGATATATGATTGAATTTTCACTTGTTAAAATGAACACGGATAAAAATTGATAATTTTTCATTGAAATAATAAAATGTACAATTGAGAAAATTTCATCTGTTTAGGTGCTGTTGTGCTTTACCAATCATATGTTTAAAACGTAAAGCACTACAGCACCTAAACGGATGCAATTTTCTCAATAGTACATTTTATTATTTCAATGAAAAATAATCAATTTTTATCCGTGTTCATTTTAACAAGTGAAAATTCAATCATA
>JAHWFP010006461.1:53990-84028 GCA_023313725.1 Lithobius niger
TTGTCCATTCTTGCCCAGTTTTGTCCATTCTTGCCCAGTTTTGTCCAGTCTCTGCCCAGTTTGGTTTGTAAGAAAAGGAGCATTAGAAATATGTAATTAAACAGGACGCAAAGCCAAAGGCTCAACAAGAGTCAAATAAATACAGATGCAAACCTATTCACGCTGGCTTTTGGACTTATATATCAGACTGCCTGAGCGGGGAATAGAACCCACGACCTTTGAAACCAAAGGCCGAGGTCCTACCGCTGAGCCATACGAACACGGTCGTGCCAGTGTGGCTCATCGGTAAGACCTCGGCAGTGGGTTTCAAAGGTCATGGGTTCGATTTCCCGCTCAGGCAGTCTGACATATGAGTCCAAAAGGCAACGTCAATAGGTTTGCAACTGTATTTTTTTGTGAAATACGTAATTATGTCTATATTCCGTCCATGTTTTGTCCCACTAACTAGTGTGTGTCTGGATTTAGCGTGTCAGTTCAACTCATAGTTGATTCTTTATTGTTGCAGACAGTGGTAGTGCTAATTCTTGGAAAATAAGCAGGCCCATTAAGTGCGGATACTTGTTATTGGATCCAGCATGGAGGCGGATGGCAAGCAGCTCCTAGAAGATCTTTGTATGGCAGGGTTGGTTAGCCCTCAGAAGGTCAGGTCAGGTGTTGTGTCGAGGAGAATGTTCAGTGACATTTGCAAAGAAGCAGGAAGACGTGGCATCCCTGTAGAAGATGTAAAGCTTTTTGGTGTTGTGGAAGATGGTCGAGATGAAGAACAAGAAGATGAAGGGCTGTTTGTTGACAATGGCATGAGCAACAATGGTGACAATGGCGGCAGTCGGGACATTTTAAAGGGGATGGCAGCTGAAGAAGTGGACCAACTCCTGAACTCGTTGGTCCAGAAAAAAGTACTCACGTCAAGCGACATAAATGTGGGTGTGGTGTCTGCAGAAGTATTTGCTGTAGTTATGAAAGAAGCTGATAAGAGGGGGATACCTGCCCATAATGTTAGAAGATTTGGGGTTGTTTGTGATCAGCAGGATAGCAGCCAGGACGGACGTGAACAGTCCTCACCTAAGAATAATGAACAAGCAGCTCATGAACGTGGTAATCTTCACGCAGACAAAGAATAGGCAGTTCGTGCAGTACAGAATTTGTTTTCAGTTGTGGCAGGAGGACCAGCCAAGCGACAGAAGGAAGCTGTTATGTCAGAGTCCCTCAGTGAGAATCTGCCCTCTATGCTAAATCGCTCCCGGAAACTAATGGCTTTGCGGAGACTGTACAAGGGTGGTCTTCAGGCCATAGACATGACACATTCTCTGGTTTTGCTGTGTCCAGAAATGGGCAGGCCATATTCACTTACCCGGGTATTCTTTCAGTTGAAGCGGTTGTTGGTCGGGAAGGCATAGATACCTTGGGCCCTCTGCGAACAGGCTGCGCTTTTGAAGTTACACTCACGTCACCCGCAGCGAAGAGGAAACTGGCGTCAGCAGTTCTCACTGTCGATGGTCACGAAGTTGAAATCTACGACCTGCACGACCAGGTTCTGGAAGCAAGGGTCCACTGGCTCCCGAGGTGGGTGCCAGCTGCTGATGTTGCAGCCGAGTTTGATGCGTTTGCCAATATGGTATCGCAGGAGTTTGAGAAATTGGTTATTCGTGGCTCCCCTGTTTGTGACACTACTGTGCGCATTGTTCGCTTCAAACTGAAGCCTTTCAAAACTATCTTGGATATTCCGGACACTTGTGAGATCAGGGGTGTCCCGGCCTTGGTTATCGTTCCTGAACGAGCTCCCTTGTGCCTTCGGTGTTCACTGCGTGGGCACTTCCGCCGTGTGTGTCGCAGCATTCTGTGCCCATCTTGTGATGTGTACAGTGATCCAGGGTCACTGTGCAGCCATCTTCAAGCTGACAGAGCCGAGGTTGCCCCTGAAGTGGCGCCAATGAGAATCCGCCATGAAAACGAGAGGTTTTTTTTCGTTGAGCCATGTGTGTCAGCAAGTGAAAATGTTCCGGCCGTGAGTGGTCCTTCAGAGGTGTGTGTGCAACCAGTGATGCTGCCTTCCAGCCATGACGACTCGCTGCACTCAAACCAGGAGCTGACTCCCATGTGCAGTGTGCCCCACCAATCTATTGCGGTTTGCCATGATACGGGGGATAAGGTTAAAGTACCATCGGATCATTCCTACGATAGAAAGGGTCACCCACCCCCACCCAAAAAGAAACGGGTTCGTAAGAGAAGCAGGAGCAATGGGTCATGTCAAGTTATGTTAGGAAGTGACGAAATGGAAGTAAGTGATGCAAATGTAAGTGTTGTAGCTGGTGATGGTGATGGCCACGATAATTGTGTTGGCAAATCAGTACAAGATGAGGGCGACAGTGTGCTTCTGTCCGTTGACGGTGATAATTGTAAGATTGACGATTTTAATGATTTAAGCATTGGTTTCAGTGTTGAGTTATGTCGAGTGGTGGGCTGAATGTAAGGTCGGGTGAAAGTGAGGGGGGAGGGGGGGGAATGGTTGAGCCTGGTTAGGAGCAGTAGATGTGTTGTCTTGTCTTTGATTTCAAATTTTAAATTTCAAATTTTTGACCAGCAATCACTTCCTTTTTCTATAATCTCGTGGAATGCTCGTGGTGTTAGTAATAAAATTGGTGAAGTTGAAAAATTGCTACAGTACGCGAATATTGTTGGCATTCAAGAAGCTAATGTTGCTACGACATGTAGTGAGGGTTTGCAGCAAGTCGACTATGTCACTGTTGATGGCAGGGTGGGGGTTTTCATAAAGTGGACTGTACCGTTCTTGTTGTGGCCTGTTCCTGGTGATGTCCCTGGGCTAAATGTTTGTGTTGTGCATGTTTGGATGTTGCGGCAGTGGGTAACTCTAGCATTTGTACATGTCACAGTGTCTGTCACCGTTGATAGGTGGACGTCCTGGTTGGCCTAGTTCCCTCCACCGCTCACACTCGCAGGTGACTTTAATGCTCACCACCTTAATTGGGGATCGACCCGCACGGACTCCAATGGGCGGAAGCTTGCAGCTGCTATAGATATCTGCGGCCTAGAAGTGATTCATGATAGTTCCCCAACCTTTACTAGGTGGCAAAGTGGTTCAGTGCAAGAATCAGTCCTTGACCTATTCTTGTGCTCCCCAGGTCTGTCGGAATGGTTTCAGTTTGCAGTATCCGACGACCTTAGGGGAAGTGATCACTTCCCCATCATTTTGGCTGCAGGGCGTCGCCTGTGGGACCACAGAGTGAGGAGGGTTGCCTTGCGTCAAGAGTTCCACAGGAGACCGAATGTTTCGAATGGTGCTTTTGCTGACTGGATTTCTGATAATTATAAACCTGGTACTTTCAGGCGACCCACTTTCAGGCGTCGTACTTCCAGGCGACGTCGGGCGCGACCGCGGTGGTGGACTGAGAAGTGCACGGTTGCTGTGCGAGATCGTCGTTGTGCGTACCGTCGGTGGAAGCGCCATCCTTGTGACACCTTGTGGTATTCGTATCGGGTCATCTCCAAAGAATCGGCAGGCTTGATTCGCTCTGAACGCGACTCATTCCCAGCGAGGGTATGTTCTTTGGTCCAGAAGGCTCCGTCGCTTAGTATGGCATGGCGCACTATTCATAACCAAGTCCAAAGGGACACATTAAAGTAGGTGTACGATCAAGATGCCTCCAAGAAGACTGTGTTGAGAGGTGATGATATGGCTAATGCTTTTAACACTTGGTTTGCGAGTGTGTACGCTCTTCCCAGTGGCAACCCTCCCCCAGGGTCGGTTGTATTCCCGGTCTGTTGTCTGGATGAGTCCCCTACTGATGTACCGTGGGCCGTTAGTGAGTTCAAAGCAGCTTTGGTGAAGTGCAAGGACGGCAGTGCCCCTGGCCTAGATGGCCTAAAGTATACGTTCCTTAAAGCTCTCCCAGTAGCGGCAGAGCAGAGCTGTGTTGCTCTGCTTCAGGCTCTACTGGATGGATCCCCTGTTCCAGAGTCATGGATGTTCACGGTGATAGTGCCCGTTCATAAGGCTGGCTCTCCGAGGGCCAGTCTGGTGAGCTACCGACCCATATCTCTGTTGTCTAACTTGAGGAAAGTGTTTGAGAGAATGCTAGTACGTCGCTTGGTCTGGCACCTGGAGTACCATGACTGTTTGGCCCCGGTTCAATTTGGCTACAGGGCTAATAGGACTGCCCAAGATGCAGTGATGTGTCTTCTCTCTGGTATTTATGAGGCCTGGTCGCATGGACAGGTTGTTGTAGCTCTGTTTTTTAGATATCAGAGCTGCGTATGACACAGTCAGTGTTGACTGGGTTCGCTACAGTCTCAGAAAGATGGGTGTTGGCCCGAAATTGGTCAGTGTAATCTCTGCTCTACCTGGCAACAGACGGTTTGCGACCAAAGTTGATGGACACTGGTCCCATGAGGCTACCACGGATAGGGGTCTGCCTCAGGGGAGCTGTTTGAGTCCCACTCTGTTCGCCGTTGCTATTAACGATGTCATTCAGGAAATGGGCCTGTCTTCTAATATTGTGTGCTATGCTGACGACATCGCCTTGTGGTTTGCAGGGGACGACGTTTCTGCCTGTTGTCAGTGTGCCCAGGATGCAATTAATATGGTTTCGGGTCATCTGTCTGAAAGGGGCTTGCTGTTGGCTCCGGCCAAGACTGAGCTGGTGGTTTTCTCTCGGTCCGCCAAGAGATGTCGGACCATTGCATCCCTTGTAGTGGACGGTGCTGTTGTTCAGCAGTCCTCAGAGGTGAAGTATCTTGGCGTTAAGTTAGATGAGGGTTTGGAATGGACACTTCACACGAACTGGCTAAAGGGGCGCCTCCGTGCTCGAGTGTCTGTCCTCAAGCAACTGAGTCGACTGAAGGGGGTTACGAGAGGGCTTTGGTATCTACCTAGAGGTCCTTTCTTAGGTCAGTGATTGATTACCATCTGCCCTTTCTGGCCCCATTCCAGCGTCACCTTCGCTCTCTGCAGGTGGAGGTGAATGTCTGTATGCGCGAAATTACGAGTTGTCTGGTTAGTACATCGGCGCAAGCTCTGTGGGTAGAGAGCTGCGAGCCTCCTCTGCATGTGCGAGCTTGTGAGCTTCTGGTGTCTCTTTGTGTCCGCAACATCGGTAGGGGTCAGCAGGATCCGGTTGCCAGGATCCTCCAAGACTACTGTAGTCTAGGACCAGTGGCACGATCAGTGCTGGGTCCTCCAGGATTTGGTGCCACCCTTCTGTTGAGTGTGTCATCTATCACTCTTTCGACCGTTGCTGTGGTTCAGCCATTCTGTCCGTGGATCTGGTGTCCCAGCCTAGCACCCGTCCTAGATCAAGAAGGGCCTGCCAGCGGCTGCGGTTTGGAGCTATGTGAGGTCTTTTGCGATGCATCATTCGTGTCGCTCACTAGAGAGGGCGGGATTGGTGTTACCATCCCCTCTCTAAAGGTCATGAAGGCATTTCGATTGGAGGTCGTCACCTCCAGCACGGTGTGCGAGCTGTGTGCGATTTCTGCCGCTGCGGATGAAGTGTTGGATTTGCAGCTCACGGCTGTCGTTGTATACACTGACTCGCAGACAGCAATAGCGGTCCTGAGGAAAGCTGTGACTACTCTTGATCTGTCGGATCCTTTGGTCTATTCTGTCTGTAGGAAGCTGTGGGTGATGCAGAGCAGGGGTGTTCTGGCTCTCAAGTGGGTCAAGGGTCATGCTGGTACCCCTGGAAATGAACAAGCTGATGGTCTTGCACGTCAAGCGCTTGTTTTAGAGTCTGAACTTTTGCGTCCACTTTGGTCTCCGAGGTCGCGTCGCCTCGTGGTAGCGTCCCAGTTCTTTGATCTCTGGGAGGAGGAGTGGCGTAATGCAGTGATAGGGTGCGGTCTATTCCAAGTTCAACCGACTTGTCTCAGGTCCTCAGTTCTGGATGCCTTTGTAAAGGCTGATGCCCAGGTTTTGTCACGACTCCGCTCTGGCCATACTAAACTACGCGCTCACCAGTTCCGTCTAGGGTGGGTTGAGTCCCCAATCTGCGACGTCTGCCGGACTGACTACACGCGCGAACATTACCTTCTTGAGTGCAAGCAGTTTACGCGGCAGCGGAAAATACTTCTTCTTGGCGACCGTTCGCGGCCCTCGATACGGAACCTTTTGTCCCGTTTCGTCCGAGAGACGGGTGTGAGACTGTAGGCTCTTCAGGCTCTTTCGTTCCACCATGTCCCACCCCCTGCTTTTCTTTTCCTCCTTGCCCATCGGTTACAGTGTGACTTGAAGTGTAAATGTTTGTTGTGATTTTGATTTGGGCACATGGCTTCGGCCCAGGCTCAATAAAATACAAATACGAATACGGCCAACAAAGTTTTAGTCGCGTGGATTGTGCCAGTGTCGCCGTGTGAGCTAAAAAAAAAAAACAACCCATGTCTACTAAACCAGACAACTTTAACCCAAACGACGATTGGGCTGTCTGATACGATGGAAAGGCGCATTTATTTCCTAAATGTTCACTTCCAGAAAGGAGTTGAATTTTTTTAAGTGGGCGACAACAATCGTTGCTTGGAACAATGTCGCCATGCACGGTACCAAGGTGAATTGTTTCAAAGAATTAACTTAAACATAGGGTTAATTGGTTACTGAATGCTGGATTTTCAGGGCTTTTTTTAGCCTTCAGTCAAACATACGCATGCGACTTTTCGGGGGCTGCACCAAAGGGGAAATGTCACGGGACAGCGTTTTCGGGGGGTGCGGGAGAGAGTGCCAGGGCAAGTGTGTGTGGCGGGCAATGCGCGCTACCGAAGTGAATTGTTTCAAAGGATTAACTCAAACATGGGATTACTTGCTTACTGAATGCTGGATTTCTCAGTGATAGGGTTTTTTTTTAGCCTTCAGTCAAACACATGCCAGCGACTTTTCCGGGACTGCATCAAAGGGAGAATGTCACGGGGCAACGTTTTCGGGGAGGGGGAGGCAGACAAGCGTGTATGGGGGGGGGGGACACGTATGTGAATCCTGGAGGGGGCAGGAGTGTGGGGATTGGGGGTTAAAGTAATTGTAGGGGAGAGGGCGTATGTGGGAGCCATTTACATGTTCCGTCTTCGGTTTGATAAATTTAAAACCAAAGACCAAACACCTGGAGAGAGGCAGAGGGGGGGGGGGGGGTGCGCAGCATGAACACGGGCACAACTAGTGTAAAATAAGCCATTGCTCATACTAGAATAAAGGCGTGACTTGTACCGTCCACACCTACCTCATTCCACTAGTTAATAGTTAACTGTAGTGCTTAGTTAGCCCTCAGTATATGTAGCCCAAGTAGGTATCAAATATCCATCTCCGTACTAAATGTGAGAAAGATCAGACGACGTTAGGCCTAAGTAGTGGGATATAACGATAACATCAGGAGTTAAGGCCGGGCTTAGCCTTTGGAAGTCCTAAAAAAAACGCCTGAAAACGTCCCGAGAAAGAAACCGAAAGTCCCCCCCCCCCTCCCTGACTAAAAGCACGTGATTATAGGAAATTCAAACCATTCGAGGAAAAAGCCGTAGAAGAGAAATTGTTTCTTATCAGCAAATCAACTCGAAAAAAAAAAATAACATGGTCATTTAAAGGGATATTCCTCCCAGCGCCATTTTTCTCGATCCTCCACATCAAGTACGGCCCCAAAGGTCTATTTCCTTAGTCAATCCCTTGGTAAAAATCCGTTTTAAATTGTGGCTTCTAGGAGATTTTCTGTTGAATATAGGGGAACATTATTTACGTTCTTCCAGAACGTATATGATCCTTTGCACACTTACAATAACCGTGACATTTGATCTGTGTGTGTGCATTTACAATTTTCTAATAATTACTATGAAATCAAAAATTTAAAAGACTAATGCGGTTGAAGTTAAAATTAATTATCCCAATAGATCGCCGAAGTAAAATTATAAGACACTAGCCAAGAAAATTATAAATTGTGATGTTAAAATACGAGAATCATTTCGGTTTGTGACGACACAATCTTTAACTACATGCTGTCTCGTAAACTGTTCCCAAGGCCAACCGATACAGCAGATACGTTCTTCGCTACGAGGAACGCAGCTACCACCCCAGCCAACCTTGGCTCTGGTAAGTGCGCGGATGGCGATCTGCCCGTGGCTGTTATAAGGCAGGCAGGGTGTCCCTTTAATTCTTTATATTTGGCCCAATTTTGGTTTAAATGTTTCAATTCAGCTTTATACTCTTGTTGTTTTTCAAGCAACCTTTCTTTATGGCACTGATAAGTTTCCCATAATTCGTTTATCTTTTCCGTTTTAGCGTCTCTTAGTGGTTGTTAAAGATGGCCGGCCACTTCGATAGTGTTACTCACTTTTCTAAACACAGCATCCACGTTCCAGATTCTCCGTCATTGAATAGGCTGATTGATGTGGGTCACGTGACCTCGTTTTAGTTATGAAACTTCGCGGCGCTGCTGCGAAGTGTTGTTCCTTTTTTAAAATTTACCCCTATTTTCTTTATATTGCTCGAAGATTCTACAGCGCTGCATTTAGGAATTGAAAAGGCGCCTTTAAGAGATAAGAAGAAATTACAGGCTCACAAGGTTGCCCAAAGAACGGATATATATTTAGACAAGAAGGGTTAAGATGCTATAAGAGTTTCTGCTGCTATGACATAACAAGAGCCGTCCTTAATGAAAGAACAGTATTACCTACAGTTGTCTCCAGTTAGCTTCCTTGACGTCATGATTCAACGCATCGTCTATGCCGGAAGTATTATTCCCTCCAAAAGTCGCGTTTTGTCCCTTTTTCTCTAAATTTTGTTTGTTCTTCTTTTGGGTTAGCCGATGTAACAGTGATGGGTAGGTCAGGTAAGTTTATTAAGGAGCTCGGACCGTAACCGATCATCAGACCCACTAAAAGATACAGAACAAGAATGAATGAATGCTGTCTCGTATGCTATTCCCAAAGCCATTCGAGACAGCAGCTACGTTATCCCTACGAGGAACGCAGTTACCACCCCAGCCAACCTTGTCGCTGGTAAGTGCGCGGATGGCGATCTGCGCGTGGCTGTTATAAGGCAGGCAGAATGTTATAATGCAGGCCGGGTGTCCCTTAACAAACGTCCAACAATTCCATGCATGTAACGCTTTTGGACGCGTCTGTACTAGGAAACAGGCTTTGGGCCTATTGTAGGCGGAGCGAAGAAAAATTTATTTTAAATTTGTATTTCCTCTCATTATAATGGCTGTGCAATGTTTGCTAATGGTCCTTAAAAAGCTCGGGGCAATATTCATTCGGCTACAGTTGAGCTGAAGCTTTTTGCTGATGTTTTTTACATTTTAGCAAGGCTACGTTTTATATTAATTTTAAGATACTTTCGTTTGCACCCATATTTAGTATCCGTTTCGTTATTTGCAGCCTCTTTGCGCCGTCGCCGCCGTTGTAAAATACAACGTTAGCCGCCGTGGTTAATCTGGCAAAGAGCGTGCCGCCGTGGTTAAGCTGGCAAAGAACGTGCCACCGTCAATAATGCTTACATTGTTTATATTTACTGCAGAGTATCTTTCCTAGATTTAAAATATTAGCAATAAAGCATTTAATTGCAAGCTAAACAATCACCAGTAACGATAGTACTTCACAACAATCAAAAGATTCGAAACATCCGCGGCTCTCTACGCTGCCTTCTACGACAATGTTGAAGCGCACACCTCTGGCACGTACTGCAACGCCAAACGCTTATTTTTTTTTTTTTCAATTGGAATTAATACAATTATTGATCAGCCGATGTTAGCTTGGCTGTGAACATAGAATTTAAATAATTCTAAATCCTAATTTTAAGCCAAATTGTTAGTCCCGTTTTAGTTTCGTAAGCGACAACAGTAGAGAAATTAGGCCTATTGGGTTCGATGTTAGGCCTATTTATTCTGGCAACATGGGATGGAGAGTGTAGTTTCCATAGCAATCTAGAAATCTTGAAATTACAATACGAAGCCAAATTATTGTTCTGTGTTGTGATATAAATACGTAGTCTGCTGTGTCTGTCGTATTATATGAACGGTTTCCTCCTGCAGCGGCGATTTGATGTTTCAAATTTGAGATTCCCGTTGATAGCGTCACCGCCACTTTGGTTGCCATGTTGGCTGAATTCCTGCAAGCATTCTTTTTTACATGAAACGAATGTGAGTCGTTAACGAATCCTTCTGGTTTGTTTCCCATTTGCTTGTCTTCCTTTAGTGGTTAAAGTGTTATGATCAAATGTTATTATTTCGTTGAGTTATGTCAAAAAAGATTGTTAGGTGTAAGGAAGCTACGATGATTTATTTTGGCTTTTTTTTTAAAGTTCACTTGAGTACCACTAGCAAGATGTATGCGTCGTCGGAATTCCTTAACTATTCACGATTCCAAATTTACAATGGTGAGTGTTAGAAATAAATTCGAAAATTTGTTATTTCTCCCGTAATAATTGTTCGATTTACGTCAAATTTTGGCTCAGCAATACTGTTTGGGGTATCAAGCGTTGTACCAAATTTCATTCCAATCCGATCTTTCGTTTGGGCTCCACCCAGACTAAAAATGTGCAACCAACAGACCAACGGACCAACCAACCAACATTTTGCAATTTGGTGTCCGTTATAGGCTACGCTTCGCTCGCTTCGCTCGCTCGCTCCGCCAACAATGCTATCTTGTAAGCAACAAGATTAAAGGGAATTAATACAGATGCAAACCTATTTACGTTGCCTTTTGGACTTATATGTCAGACTGACTGAGCGGGGAATCGAACCCACGACCTTTGGAACCAAAGGCGGAGGTCCTACCGCTGAGCCAGGCTGACACGGCCTTAAAGGGAATTTATGCAACGTCTGTTGCAAGAAATACTACATGACATTAGTAGCGGTGGTAGCATTTACCGTAATGTTTGACCTTACCCTCCCATGTTAAAGCCGAAATTTCGATGCTTAATTTCTCTGCTGTCTTTCAATATTTACCACTCAAATTTAGTATGTATGCTTTTTTGTACTTGTCCGAACTTTTTTTTATTTCCAATTTGTCATATCGGAGATTTGGATCAGAGGTGGAATCGTGACTTCCATATTTGGCTTCTTCTTGTTGGCACGACATGTTTCTACTACACTCTCTCATTTTACAGGTATTGCTCTGTAGATGTGTCCTTTCCAGAAAGCCTTTATTTAATTTGTCAAGTGGTTGGGGGAGGGGCTAGGGGGCTCTAAACGACCAGATTGATTGTTTTTCATTGTTTTAAACATTGTTATAGTGCAACAATGCCAATCATCAAACACCAGCTGGAAGACGTAGACTTAAGATTAAAGAGATTATTTCCATATTGGTTTGTGCAAACCGTTATTGATGAAGATACAAAACATTAAAACAAGCTAATCTAAACTGCATAGTGCGACAGAATAGCACGAATTAGAAAACAAAAACGAACTCGTTTCATGCTTAATGTAAGGTTTAACTGACTGAAGTCAAAATAGCAAAGGAACATAAATAAACTTTTTTGTAAGATTTCAGATACTGCACTGTTGCTGTACTGTTTAGTCCACGTGAAACCCTGTATTGCTGCTCCCAGCCAGTATACACGTAAATAGAATTAACGCCAGAGCCCAAATTTCAAAAATTTTCATGTCCCAAACAAATGAATAATAATGTAAGGCTACACACTCGACTACTTTCTTGGCTAAATTTTGTCAAGTGTTCTTCAGTCACATCATCTACATTCCGTTCATCACCCTACTGATGACACATGTATCCTTTTTCAAGATTTTCAAACACTTTTCCAGGCAATCTTCATGATTACTTGCGAAGACATTTTCAGATTTTCAAGGACTCGCACAAACCCTGAATTACCTGTACAGCTGTGCTAAGCGCACTAAGACGATTTTTTTAAAAACATTTTCCAGCAATATCGTTTAGCCATGTATGATGCATCAATCATTAGCTGATCTATCGTGTGCAAAAGTAAAAATGGTAAAACATTTGACTACAGCAGTAAAGTTTGACGTGGACTAAACAGTACAGCAGCACTGCAGTCACTATCTGAAACTTTACAGGAAAGTTTATTTGTGTTCCTTTGCTGTTTTGACATCGAATCAGTTACACCTTACCTTCAGCATCAAAACAATTTATTTTTGTTTTCTAATTAAACAACTGTTCTAGCACAATATTCAATATACAAAGATATGTCGAAATTTAGTCTGCCGACCTAAGTACGTTGTTTAAATACCTGACGAAACCAAACCAGTACAAACGCACAAACAACATTGCACCCCACCAGAGCCAGAGCACCAGAGCATCCTACTCACAACTGAGAAGGTACACGAATAACCACGTTCACTCGAACGTAACGAACTATAATTTGAACTCCAATTCCAGGGAACAAGGACTGTTTTTACTCAGTGGTTATGTCAGAAAGTGAATGCAGTTTGTGTTTGATATGTTTCATGTTTGTGTGTGTATGCTGGAGTGCGCATAATTTGTGCAGGCTTTTATATTTGTCTGTGTTTGTTGTTTTATATTTTAAAGGTGTCTCATGGTGAGTGGCTATATGTGTATTTTGTGTGCATTTATAATTTGTGAAACAAACAGACTCCTAGTTAAGGCAATTTTTTTTTGCCTGTGTTTGTGTTTGATGGTTTCGGTTTTAGTTCTAGTTCGTGTGAGGAATTACGTGTTCTTTTTCTGAACGTTTTTTTAATCTTTCAATTTTGTAGGCGTTTGCTGTTTATGGCGTCTGTTTTGTATGTATTTGTGGGTTTAGGTTTTCTCTGTGTCGTGTGCGTGTATGTGTTGTATTTTATGTGTGTATATTTTTGTGTGAAATATCCTACTTGTTTGTTTGATTAATGATGTACATATACCCGTGTTCATGGAGGCTGGCATGTCACAATCCTTGTTCCCTAAAATTGGAATTCAAATTATAGTTCAAACTCTAATCCTTTTTTTTTCGTGTCCTTCCCAGCTGTGAGTAATAATAATAATAATATACAGAGACGATGCTCGAGGCATCCACCCAACCAAATTCCCCGGTGGCAGATGTTAAGTGGAAGAAGTACCACCATTATTACAGTTGTTTTTTGCCGCATGATGGAGAAACCGAATTACCCAGAGGAAACCCTCGTGCAACGAGCGAGAAACAACCGGAGAAAAACCCGTACAAATACACTTTCCATCGCCAGGATCGAACCCGGGTCTGTAAGAAGCCAGAGATGTACACTGGGACCAGGACGCCTATCGAATCTGACGCCCCAGTGCTCGCAGCTACCCGTGCATATGGGGAGACGAGCTCTAATGTTTTTTTCCCCACATGGCGAGCCGTTTTTTGTCCAGTCAATTTGTTGGCTTTTTTCGCTTCCTTTTTATTGCAATTGCTACGGTCTGAACTATTGTGTTTTCGGTACGTGTACTGCCCACCCAATTTTTTTTGGCCAAAAACGGAATATTAGAAATGCGTATTTATGTAGTTGACTCTGCATTGTTGCTGGCTTGTAAAGTCTTTTATTGCCACGAAAATTTCCATTATCTTATTTTATTTAGCGGTGGCGCCCCCCCAATGGAGCTCTACATCCCTAGCTTGAAAGTTGGCTTCCCTGCCGGGCTCGTATCTTACTGCGCATGACAGGAACTGGGATCGCTTATATAAGCGGATCATCGCGATTCCTAGCTTCTTTCTTCCTAGGGCAGCCTCTGAGGTGGTTGCTACGGAGCTCTCTAGTCATCAACCTAGAAGAAGATCGGGCCATCCTTCCCGGTCTCGGTTCCTGTACACAGGGTAACCTGGCCGGGATGGCTCCACTGTCGTCAACAACGATCTGCATGATTCCACTGTCCGAGCGGTCCGCTCTCCGGAGCGAGTTCTCGATCCGCGTTCGCCCTTCCTTCCTCCTACCCACCTTTATGGCAAGCGGATCGGAGGGTAGGGAGGGGCAGTCCAGGCTGCTATCTGCTCCACGACACAACAGCTACGTACCCGGTCCAACACCTCATTCTGGTTTCTGGTTGCCGCTGGTTTCTGTTGTCAACGATTCCTGTTCCCACTGCAGGCTGTGTGTCGCTTATGGCGGTAAAGTTGTTGTTCTCGCCTTGGGCCTCCGCCTGGATTTGGCTCGGTTCCCCTTGATGCCGCATCGATTCCGCCACTGCTTGGCGGCCATGACCAGAGGGCCGGAACCGGGCCCCAGCATCCGACCTGTTCCCCAAGTGTCACCATTCCGTCTGCTACTGCAACTATGGTTCCTCTACTCGAACTGTCGTCTCGATTCCCGTTCCTGTTTGGACATCAGTACACCAGAACCAGGCCTCTACACAATCCGGACCCTTTGCAGACTGGGATCCGCTGTCATCCTGCTTAACTACACGACTGTTTCCTTCTGAATCCATGTACCGCCTTTGGACGATCTGTATTCGGTCTGATTCCGCTTCATATCACGAACATCAATGCTCGAACTGGGCCCTTACGCCCAGCCTGGGCCCTTTTGCGGATCACGTTCAACCAGCCATCTGCCTTCTTGACATAGTGTGTCGGTTCCTGACGAAGATCACCATCCCGGCCTCTTCCCTTATGAAAAATTGTCATGATATGCATTGAAGAAAAATCATGACTATTCCATGTTTATTTGGGGCAATGACTTGTCATGATTTATTATGATTTGTCATGAAACGTAATCATGATTTATCATGATCTGCTATCACGAGTTGTCATGATGTTCATGATGGTCCTTGTTCATGATGATAAATCATGATAGTGGATCATGAGAAATCATGACTACTGTTCATGACAAATCATAATAAATCATGACAAGTCATTGCCCCAAATAGTCATGGAATAGTCATGATTTTTTTTCATTGCATATCATGACAATTTTTCATAAGGGTTCACACGCTCTTCATTTCCACTTGTGGCCACCCGGTCCAGACCCTTTATAGGCCATGATCTGCTGTCCTCCTGCCGCCGTCCACTGTCTTCCTGCACAACCACACGCCTGTACCAAGGACCGCCTCTGTAGGACTGGTGTTCGGCCCGATTCCGCTACGCATTGCGAACTACGAGGCTCTGACTGGGCCTATGCGCCCAGCGTGGGCCCTTTCACAAACAACGTTCCGCCGGTCGTCTACCTTCTTGACGTGAGAACATCCGTTCCTGAAGAAGATCGTCATCTCGTCCTCTTAACACGTTTTTCAGTGCCGCTTATTATTGGCTATTAGGATTCGGATCGGGCTTCAACACCTGGCCCGGACCCTTTTGAGGTCCGCAGCCTACTGCCTTCGTGACTCTGGCGATACTGCTGTTTTCATTGAATATTACCCTTCCTGTACCTACCGGCTCGCACGCTTGATTCCCCAGCATGGAACCGAATTTCTACGTACGGGCCCGGGAGCCTTCCGCTATTTCCTTGCTTTCACAAGCCCTACAGTTCCTTTCTGCCTGTTCATCAATCAGCTGGGATGTGTCCTCTATTCTAGCATTGACTAGGGACGGACGTTTTGCTCAGTCACTTGCGCTCCGGTCCATTCTCTTCTTCATGAGTAAGCAAGACTTCAGGTTTGGCACCATTTTTCTACGTTCCGTTCTCAATTTTTATCCCTCAAGTTAGGGATCGTCTGGTTGTTCCTGCGTTTCAACTACGATCGCTTCGCCATTCTTCATTCCTGGCTCACGATTTGGGCCTAGGCTCGAGGCTGGGCCCGGTTCCCTTTTCTTCATCCCACATTTGGTTCCTTGCCTTTCTGGCCGACTATCTCTTGGTTACTCAGGACCGATCCTACGCTCTTTCCGCACCATGATGTTGTCTTTCCAACGGACTGTGCTACGAAGCCCCCTGTTCAATTCATCTTCGATTCGCTGCCCTGTAGGCCTACACCACTACAGGTCTCAAGACGTACTTCGAGCCTCCTGCTTCAACACCACACGATTCCGGCCTCTACTACAGAACCTCCGGTTCTACAACCTTGCAATTGTAGAGTTGCACTCGAGAGCTTGATCGCAGGAGGGTGGATACTCGGTCCCAGTGCCCGGGCCCAACACCTCAGCGATAACAACAACATCGTGTCGACGTGTCTTAGAAGATCTCCCCAACGTATGTACCTTGGTGACAAACGGGCTACTTCATTCACGACGATTCATGATTCTTGATTCACGACGATTTCTGATTCCTGATTCACGATTCCTGGTGATTTCTGATTCAAAACGATTCCTGATTCATCAAGTCCTTTGGTCCGGGCGGCCCATCGCCATTCCTCTGGTCCACAACTGTTCCTGGTTCCCTTCCTGACGAAGAAGTTTTGACACAGTTCCTCCGTTTCCCCTCACGTCACCTTACCAGGTTCTTTTCTTCTTCAAGCTTTTGGAAGCATTGGTTTCCGGGCCCACAGTCCGGGCTCGGTCCCCACCCGAAGGAGTTCACTCTACTTCCTACAGAACCTGTCGTGGCTCCAGCAGTACATGTGCCAGTTCCTGAAGAGGATCGTCGTTTGGATTCTGGATCCCCACTACCACTTCCGCTTACCATCGGTCTGGGACCCAACACTCAGCCCGGAGCCCTTAGCGGACCGCATCTTCCTTAACACACTACCTTGACTGGGACTACCTTTCTGTTTACATACCCATGCACTGCCCTTCCTCTTCTTTAAGGACAACCACGGCCCGAGGTTCGGGTCCAGGCTCACGATCGGGCCCGGTTCCCTTTTCTCTTCATATCACCTTCGATTCCTCGTCTTTGGGGCAGAAATCTCTCGACCATGCCGATGTGGCACACAGTCAAGCTGTTCTCCTTCCTGTCGATTCCTTTTCGGCAGCGAAATGTCTTACCTTGCACACTCCGACCTGCACTAAGGATCTTACTGTTCTCCAGGACCAAAAGCCTCCTCATTACACAACCAGGTCTGCACCGTGATGCCTCCCCTTCTCCTTCACAACTATAGCCACTTGAGCACTAGTGCATCTTCTGCTTCTCGGTGAACCAAGGCTTGGTGTTCAGGCCTAGGCCCAAGGCTGGGCCCGGTACCGTTTGTTTACATTCCATTCCCTGATCACTATCATCCTGGTCAGGATTCCCTTAATCACTCAGCATCCACTAACGCCTCGTGCCTTTTGCACTATTGCCAGTGTTCACACTGCTGCTATTCTCTGGCATCAGTAGAAAGCTGTATTCCTTTCCCGTCCGTGTTCTCACGTACATCCACTCCTACGATCTGTCAATTCTTGTTCCATATTCTGGCCGGTCTCCCGGAATGGTGTTTTTCTTATCCATTCCTCAAGTTCACTCTGTGCAAGCTTTCCTCACAACGGTTTCCGTGTTCCAACTTGCTGTCTTCCGATTCCTGTCCCATGCCATCTTCCAGTAGATTCCATGCCGCTTCCAGCATTCCGACTCATGACAAACCCTCTCCGACCTCTGAGTTCCCGTTTGGATTATTCCTTCTCTACTGTGTGCTTCCAACTACAAGAATTACCGACACCTTCATGACGGCACGCACGGTTCCACCATGCACCCGATTATGGACGCTTCCCTATCGGATTCCATCAACCGCATCTTTCGTCTTGGACTTCTCAGTATGCGGCACCTATCATGCCGGTTCCTACTCCAGACTTCGGACCTTCTTCTCTACAACTCCCTCGTTGACTCGCCAGGAGCAGGACATCGGATAAGTCCTCTTCATGGTCCTAACTCTTGGCTCTTCCAGACTGTCGTTCTCCCGATTGAACATATTGACTTGTACCTTGCTCCCGCCGCCTGCCTCCACTACGGTTCCTGCAGTTCGTCCTTCAGCGCCGTGCCCTTGTTCCCAAGTCGTCTTCACTTTCCAACTCAACGTGAGATGGCTTCCATTATTTGTTGCATCTCTACCTTGCCCCAAGGGGAGAACCCGTAAGGTACCTCTCCCGGCATCTTGCTGTTCCTGTTGCTCGCCCCATGGACTGTGGTTGCTGGGTCCGGGATTAAGGTTCTTTTAGTTGTCTTCCCCAGGATACGTTCCGTGGGGGTGACGGCTCGTAACGCGGGTATTCCAAACCTAGCCCGCCGCCATATGTGACAAGGTCTGCTAAATGAAATAAGGTGTTGGATATTTTCGTGGCAATAAAAAAACGAAAATACCAGGGGCACCTGGTTGATTTTAGTTTTTGTTTGCCTATACGAAAATATACATTACCTTTTACCCGCCCAATCCTTCCGTCTGATGGACTAGGTTCATGAATGCTAGAAGAAAGATGCTGGGAATTGCGGAGATCCGCTTATATAGGCGATCCCAGTTCCTGTCATGCGCAGTAGGATACGAGCCCGGCATGGAAGCCAACTTTCAAGCTAAGGATATAGAGCTCCATTGGATAAGGTATACATTACCTCATTTTACTTAGCAGTTTTGCTAAGTAAAATTAGGTAATGTATATTGTCATATAGGCAAACAAAAAAGAAAATTAACCAGGTGCCCCTGGTATTTTAGTCTTTTTCGGCCTTTGTTAGTGTTCTCTGTATGCTCTGTTTGATTTGGTTGGTTGGTTGGAGTTCAGGCGCACTCTTGCAAGTGTTCATTCCAGCTTTCAGTGTGAACTTGCAGCCATTTTTGTAGCTTTCGACGTCGCTGCAGATCTGGATCTCCCGGCGTACACCATCGTGACTGACTCAAAGTTGTGCATTTCCGCTGTAAGACAAGCAGTCAAGTCATTAAAGTTTGGTGACCCCATGATTTTTTTCAGTTTGTTGGAAGCTATGGGTGGCAACGCAAACTGGTCCCAGCAATAGAATGGGTGAAAAGCCATGACGGCAATGAGGAGAATGAGCATGGTGATGCGGTAGCCAAGTATGCAGCTTCTGATTCACGGAACGTGATGTCTCTAACTCGTTCGGTGGGGTTCGCTCAGGTCCTTTCAGTGCTCCAGGACTTTATGCCTCTGGAATGTGCATTGGACGACGGCACTGACGGGTAGGAACCTTCATCAGTTGCATCCAGATTGTTCCTACAATGTTACGCTAGACAGCCTCCCCTTTTGGGGTGGTCAGACTGGCCACTCACTGCTCCCGGCCCACACATGTTGCCTGGGGTGGTTGGCGGTTCCCACATGCCATTTGGTGCAGACGGGACAGTGCAGCATTTCCTGCTTGAATGCCCACTCCATACAGGTGCACGCAAGGCATTGCATAAGTGGATTACTGTAGGTGCAATGGCCGTGCACTTGCTTTGTACGAGCCTCAAGAGTAGGGACCTATAGTGCTGGTTTTTCAATGACAAGTATGTGCGCGACACCAAAGTAAGGTTATGAACTCGCAATTTCCTGCTTCCTCCCCCAAGTGTGCACGAGCATTTCATGGGTTTCCACCATGTTGCGCCTGGCTTCGCTGCAGCATCATTGAATTGAATTTTCAAGCATGATAAGCATACATGTGATGCACAGTTCAGTTTTGTGATACAATGTGCTACAGTATGCTACAGTGCGATACAACGAGGTAGTATGCGATTGTGTGACTTTCATGTTTTTATGCTTGCGTGCTTCTGTGATTTTGTGCTCTGTACTTAGATTTAGGGACGGCACGTGGTCGAGGGCCGAGGCCTCAATAAAATATAATATAATTGAGTTTATTATGTAACAGGACACGGACATACGACTGAGGCTCTGGATAAATTGAATTGAATTGGAATTAGTCTTTTTCTTAATAAACAAACAAAACAAACAAGTATCGTGGTTAACAATTCAACTGGCTTCCGAAGCCCGCATTACAGGAGTAAATAAGTCATTCAGTCATGTTGCCACCCCAAGGTTGAGAGCTGTAAGCCTCAAAATTAAGGACTTTGCACCCTATGGTTTAAAACGGAAAGATTTAAGTGAAAACCAGGACCGTTTCATTTCGGTTCTCCACAACGAGTTAACCTATCTCTGGCTGACAATGTTAATTCAATTCAATTCAATTCAATTCAATATAATTTTATTGAGGCCTCGGCTCTAGGCCACGTGCCCGTCCTAAATGTAAGTACATGTAGAACTCATTAGCAACACTGTTACAGAATGTCGTATGTCAACCACTACAGCAACAAGGCAACAATTCCTCGAGTGCCGAAGTTCAGCCTATTGTGGGCCAAAGTTAGGAGTGGTGGTCCGTACAAGGCAAAGGAAGGAGGTCAAAGTAGCGGCTCAACTGGCTACCTCTCTCAGTGCTCAGTTGTCGACAAAGTGTTTGGGCAAGACTTGTCCATGGTGCAGGGTGGTGAAGAGAGTGCATCAATGTGTGAAGGAAGTAAGGTGACCCAGAGTGGTTCGTCTTCTGTTCCAACCAATACCTGTGCTAGTTACAACTTGGATGCTACTGGTTCTATGGTTCTGGCAGAACCTTTGTTCCTGTCCCGGCCAGTAGCATGACAAGAAGAGGATGAGGATGTTTTGATTGAAGAAGCCATGGTGGAACTGGTGACTGGTTGAGGGAAACACCTAGGTGGGATGGGGGAAGTGGAAATGCGGACTGTCATGTGCAGTATAGAAGAGGAGTGTGCTAAGGTAGAGCCTGAAAAAGGTTAAGCATCAGTTCAACGTCTGCTCTCCAAATTCGAGTAAATATTTGTTTTGAGTAGAGACTTTAAAATGGATAGTTGAATGAGTGATGTCAGATTCATAGGCTGAGATAATGACCAACTAAATAAGTGCTATGGCATAAGGATTACAGGGTATGGAAGTGCTGTTTTGAGTTTAGTGGTTCTGTTCAGTGGTCTGGTTTATGTTCAGTTGTAGTACGGTGTAGTTGTTTGGTTAGGTTTAGTTGTTTTTAGATTATATTGATCGTGTGACGTAAGGTCGGTAGGCTCTAGTTAGTGTAAATAAATAAATAAGTGATCTCTAATCCGATTTTGTGCACCTCGCCTTTTTGTTGCACCATTGTTACATATTGTAGCTTTGTAACATTTTGACATTGTTGTGCCCGTCTCTCCTCAGTGTTGTATTACTGATGCGGGATGCGTGGCCTCGGGCCGATTTCTCGCTTAAATAATATCAAATCAAACCTCAGTGTTTTCGACTTGTGTGTATGTTTGTTTTGGTTTCAGGGACTGATAATCTTTTGAAGTTAATGTTCCGAAATCAACCAATCAATCAATCCTCAGTGTATTTCGATCCGGCAGTTCCACCACATGCATGGTGTTCTGTGATGCATCTTTTCACAATGACTGATGGCATTGGGTTTGCATCCCGGCGCTCAAGGTTGAAGTACGGCGTGCACTTCACTTGTGGTGACCTCCAGTTATGTCTGCGAAATGGCGGATATTTCTGTTTCACTTGACAGTGCGACAGATTTGCAGCTGCCAGAGTTTGCGATTTTCTCGGATTCTACATCTTACTAACAAAACTTAAAAGTCACGTGTGGTTCCTGGTGTTTGGCTCTGGCATTGCTTATACTGTACGGCTTCCGTAGATGTGGAGTCCCTGTAAGCAGCAGAAGAATTTCGGCAAGAAATCTCCTCGAGCGTAGCGAGACGACGCGGAATGAGCAAGCAAAGCACGCAACTCCGCTAGTATATATTAAAAGCCTACCGCACCGAACTTTTGCGAATTTTGCGACCACATCTCCTCTGTTAATATATGGTACGGATGGTGTCTAAGGACAGCTACCGTCGTGCGATTTTGCACATTACGGCAGAATATCGACTGATGGCGCCATTCCGGAGTTACGGGGAGCATTGCATTTTTATTGTGAGCCCTGGCCCTAAGCCATGCGCCCACTCCAAAACAAAATTACAATACCTACCAACAAGTAACACTAAGACCACTACCACAGAAACCACAAAAACCACAGAAACCACAAAAATCACTCAAATTGCCGGTTACTACCTATACAAACACAAATTCAGTAATAATTCTGATTTACAGGGGGGACAAACAAAGGATGACTCAAATTATGGAGCGCGTTGCCTTAACAAATTTCGCAATTTCGTAATAACCCGGGCAATGGCGGCCGACGTTTATGAGTTATTATGTGAATGCAGAGAAAATGGGATAATTACTGATAAGGACATTCAGTCAGGGCAAGTTACGAGAGGAATTTTTAATGCACTCTGTGTAGAAGCCAGACGGAGAGGAATATCGATTGAGGATTTGCGTCAATTTGGACTAGAAGAGGAATACCGAGATATTGACATGGAGAATGTTGAAAATGGCAGAAAAGAGAAGGGTAGCAACAACAATGAAGTAAATTGTAACAATGAGGACAATGGTGATAATGGCAATATCAGTGGTGTAAATGCAAACGAGGGATGTGAAAAAGGAGTTGAAAAGGACAAAGCTAAAAGTTCTTACAGCCGTGTTGTGTCAAACTCGGTAAATCAAGATAAGCAAGATACTTTGACTTATGTACGTGAAATTTTTCGTAGTGAGCGGAATGAACGTAATGGAGAAGACCAGCAAGCAAGACCGAGGCAGCACTCACGTCAAGTGATGAACTTAAAACGACTATACGAAGGCAGTCTTAATAACATTAAAATGGTGCGATCGGTTGTGTTTATGTGCCATGGGGCTGGACGTCCGTACTTATCAATACAAATCCATTCAGCTGCGGCGGCGGTAGTTGGTCCGGATGCTGTAGAAGCTGTTTGCAACCTTAGGGCTGGCCACGTCTTCCAGGTTGTTCTGAAAAATGCAGCAGCAAAACGCAAGCTACTCCAGGCTACAGTGAAAATAAATGGTTTCCAAGTTGATATCTGTGACTTTCATGAGGATTTAATAGAAGCCAAGCTGCACTGGCTTCCATACGAAGTTACTGCTCAAGATGTCAGTGCGGCAGTTAGACGTTTTGGAGACCTAATGTCTCACTCGTTTGAAAAATTGATATGTGTGTGATTTAGGTGTGCGTCTCGTGAAAATTAAGCTTCGTGAAACTGTCACGATGGACGATGTTCCTGAAATTTTGTATGTGCGAGGAATTCCTGCGTTGGTTGTGGTGGCAGACCGCGCGCCACGTTGCCTGCGTTGCGGAATTCGTGGGCACTTCAGCCGCGCATGCGCGAGTGTGGAGTGCGGCGTGTGCGGGTGCTACCGTGACCCGCGCGATTTATGTCCTCATTTGCGTGCCCAATCGATTGCTGAAGCGCAAAAGAACACCGTAATGAGTAATGTTGTTCCAGTCTATAGTGCTGAGTCAAATGGTGTAGCGAAGCAACAGCAGCAAGGCGTACTTACTGAAGTAGCTTCAATGACTCCAATAGTGCATCTAGTAGAAGAGCATCCAAATATTTCAGTGCATGCAGCTCCGTCTACATCAAGTACAGTCGGTACCAACGCAACAACAACATGCGCGGAAGAAGTCATCGAAGGCACTAGTAGTGAATCAGAGGGAATGCAGTTAGTAGCGCCACCAAGCAAGAGGAAGCGTGCAAATAGACGAAAAAAGAAGCAACCAGTAGAAGAAGAATGTGTGAGGCAAGAGCCATCGAGAAAAGTTGTAAGTGACGAAGCAATTTGTCACGGTGTTTTGCCACAAGTGTTGCGTTCTGCGCCATGCAGTAAGCAGCAAGCTTCACACGATACATTGCTACATGAGCAGCAAATGTGCTGCACGCATAAAGAGTTGCAAGATAGTGAGCAAGAAATGTCACATATGTCCAAAGATGTGACAGGAGAAGTGATGCTAAATGAGCTCCAAAACACGTCACGTGTAGAGTCAGCTGTGTTGGAGCACGAGTCATCATCAGTGTTACCTGTCCAAGAGCTGTACCTTAGTCCGAATCAAAGCCTTGATTCTCTAAGGATAAGTTTAGGTTCAAGTACAAGTGCATGTGAGAGTGAAGTACAAGGTTTGCAGTTGCAACAAGAATTATTTGAAGATACAATGAGTCAAGCTGCAGCTGCTGTGGCAAAAGTCGTGCAAGCATCAGAGTCAGCTGCTCTGCGGGTGGGAATAGAGAAGGATGAGTCAATGTGAGTAAAATGTGTTGTAGGCAAATTTTGTACAAACAAGGTCTAGTGTAATTTAACCTAACTTAAATTCGTTTGCCCTTTTGCGCTAGGGTCATGGAATGCAAGAGGCCTGAATGGTAAAATACACGAAATAGAAAATTTGTTAGTGCATGTTGACATTTTAGGAGTGCAGGAAGCGTATGCTAGCAATACCATACCAGGCATCCCGAAAGTAGATTGTATTGCATCACACTCGAATTCTAAAGTTAGAATTTTTATCAAATGGAAAGTACCGTACCTTAGCATAGTTTTTAAGCGTGTGCGTGAAATAGACGCATGTGCTATCAAAGTGTGGATGAGCAACAGATGGGTGACTGTGGTCTTCTTACATGCCTCACAACGAGTTCTTGGTGGGACTTGGCAGACATGGTTGAGTCAATTTCAGCCACCTTGCTGGCGATTTCAATGCGCATCACTTTGCGTGGGGTTCTACACATTGTGATACAAGGGGTCGTCGGCTCGTGAAGGTTATTACTTCTTTAGGTCTAGCAGTGGTTCACAATAAAATGCCAACATTTGTGCGCATGCAAGCTGGAAGGCAGCAAGAGTCGGCGATTGATCTCTTTCTCTGCTCGCCAGAGATTGCTGACGCCTTCACCTTTATTGTCTCCGATGATCTTCGAGGAAGCGATCATTTTCCGATTGCTCTCCTTCCAGTTACTATTGGTCATTTTACGTCATCCAGGCTTCCTAAGAACAAGAGACCGAATGTAGACAATGGAAATTTCAGCGACTGGTGCAACAAGTTGGTTCCTGTCAAGAATTAGAAGTTGCACTGTCGGACAGGGCGTGCTAAACCAATTTGGTGGACTGCTGTGTGCACTAAGGCAGTCAAAGATAGGCGCCTTGCGCATCGCCGATGGAAGCGCTGCCCGAATGACGAAACGTGGCTCATTTACAAAGGTACGACGCAAGAGTCAGCATACATATTGCGTAAGGAAAAGGCCCAGTACGGCATAAGGATTTGCGCTGCGGTTGCCTCCACTGGCACAATAACGCAGGCATGGCATGCACTTCGACCACAAGATGCTAAAGGCACTGTAGCATGGGCTTATGAGCTGCTACCGTCGGGAGATCCGAGTAGCACAGTGTTAACTGGTGAATCATTGGCTAATGCATTTAATGCAAGATTTGCGAGCGTATACTCGTTACCGAGTGGTGCGGAACCACCAACTGTCACGTTCATACCGTTACAAGAGACTGAATCTGATAGACCTTTTCATATTTCTGAGTTTCGCAGGGCATTAGCCAAATGTAAGCCAACGAGTGCTACGGGTATAGATGGTGTTTCGTACGCTAACCTAGGCTCTCTGTCAAATCAGGACACTTCGAACTTCCTTCTGTATTTGCAAGAGCTTTATGATGGTGCTCCGCTGCCTCCATCATGGCTGTTTACTGTTCTAATACCAGTTCACAAACGAGGCAGCAACCGCTCGGACCTAAGGAATTTCAGACCAATTGCGCTGCTTTCCTGTGCACGCAAGGTATATGAGCGCATGTTAGTCTACCGTCTAAATTGGCACATGGAATATTACAACTGTCTGTCAAGCATCCAATTCGGTTACAGGTCAGGGAGAAGCGCGCAGAACGCAATCCTATATCTCCTGACCAGTATTAGAGAGGCTTGGGCACATGGTCTCGTGGTTGTAGCTGTATTTTTGGACATACGAGCAGCGTATGACACTGTAAGCATGGCTTGGGTGGAAGCATCCTTAACTAGCATGGGTGTTGGGAGTAAGTTGTCTGGTGCTGTGCTAGCTCTCCTTGCAAAGAGAGTGTTTGCGACAAAAGTTAATGGTCACTGGTCTTCTCAAGAAAGCACTGACCGAGGGCTGCCGCAAGGTAGCTGTCTCAGTCCAGTGCTTTTTGCAATTGCCATAAATGAAGTTTTGGAAGAGCTGCGGTATCATATGAACATTGTGTGTTACGCCGATGATGTGGCAGTGTGGCTTGCCCAGGGCGCTGTAGAGCGTATTGAGCATGCCTTGGCGAAACGAGGTCTTTCGTTGTCACCAGCGAAAACTGAGATGGTTTTGTTCTCTCGCATCAGAAACGTATGTTGTGTTGTTGTGGGGCCCCAAATGACCAGTTTCATTGTTTTCATTGCTTTTTACATTGTTATTAGGCAACGATGTAAATCAGCAAACGATAGGCTGAAGGCTATTGTCATAAATTATTATTTTATTGCACGTTTTAAAATTAGCGATGTTCATCAAGCCCGCATGACCTGCTGGTTAGGCCGTTAGCCTGCTAATCAAGTGGTTGCGAGTTCGAATCCCGTCCAAACACCGAATATGGGTTATTAGTTTACGAAAGGTAGTTACACTAGGCAGGTACAGGATAATGGCACGGTGGTGACGTCACGTTTACACCTGCCCATGGAAAAGTGTGGTCGTTAATTTTGATAGCCCACACTTTTTTCGGGGGTCTACACAACCCCTGCTCCACCATGTTACATATAATGACCGACTTTGCAAAACTACCGTACCCAACACAAAATCAACCAGCACATCTCATTGCAAATAGCATAAAAAGACACATTTGCAACCTGCGACACTTTTCGTACTAATACGAAAAAAAAACCCTCGTGTACTATGCTATGTTCACACCCATGGAGAAATGGCCCAACTCGGGACCTTTTGTCCCAACGATACGAAAAAATCTAGGCTACTGACACTTTGAAATACACCTAGAAACCTACGAGACTCACGAGCGAATAGTGCATTTTATCATATAAAAAACCAAAACTGGTAAAATGGGCCGCCAAGTTCCAAATGGTTCAGCCCTTCAAAGGAGTGATATCAACACACTAAAACATTCGCCAAGTTAATCGCACCGCTTAATAATTGGAAGGTTAAATGAAAACTAGAACATTGCTACTTTCGGTAGCAATGTTCAAGTTTTCATTTAACGTCCAAAGTATTATTCGGTGCGATTAAGTTGGCGAATGTTTTGGTGTGTTGATATCACTCCTTTGAAGGGCCGAACCATTCGGAACTTGGCGGCCCCTTTTACCAGTTTTGGTTTTTGATATGATATCACTCCTTTTTTTGTAATTGTGTATTGACTCAACTCCACTACCGAGCAGATGAGTAATAAAGTGCCACGTCAATAAGAAATTGGTTTTCAACAATTTGCTGCTACCTTTTGCCTATAGGCCCGAACCATTCTCAACTTAGTCACCTCTTTATTGGCTTTTGGTTTGGTTTTAATTTTGTTGTAATTTGTTGTATTTAGTTAGTTTTGGTGTGTTGATATCACTCCTTTGAGGGGCCGAACCACTCTCAACTTGGTGGCCTCTTCACCAGTTTTTGGCTTTGTTTATTTTGCTGTGAATTGGACGTGAATACAATTTCTTTGCAACGTTGTTTAGATTTATCGTGATACACTAGTGTGTGTCTAAGCACACACGTCAGTATACACATTCTCATTGTCGAAACTTTGGCCGTCCAATGAGAGATGATGCCGACAATACTAACAATGATTATAACAATATTTTCGTACTTACGCGCCCTCCCACGCCATCCCTGTTACGCCCCCAGGCTCCAAACCATAAAAGGTACGCAGTTCGTCCAATTCACCCATTCGTCCCCCATTCGTCCAATTTCATAGCTGGAAGCCTTCCCGTTATCTGGGAATCGATGAATAATTACCCTATGGGATTTAACATGGGGATGAGCGGACTAGCTAGCTAGCTAGTTAGTAACACATTTTCAACGTTATTGAGGGGCAGATTTTTGCATTGAAAGCAGCATAACTGGCATTCAAACACGAATTAATTTTTGTCAGGTGGGTCATTGCTCTCGATTTCAACACAATTTAAGCTTTTGTACCGCATTATTATTTTTCCCCTCAGTACCTGAAATGTGCCCGACTATATGCTTCAAGATATAAGACACTGACGCAATGGCGTCGCGCTACAATGGTTTACAACCTCGACAATTGAATTAATGTGATGTTTGTTGAGATGTTTGTTGCCTAACTTGGCGCGACACACTAGCGTGTGTCTAGATCTTATTTAAACTAATAAAGTAGAAAAAAAATAGTTTTACATTAAAACACAAACATCGGTAATAGCACGTCTCTCCCCATCGCTTCGTCTTCGTACACAGGAAGCATCATACCCGGAAGCTTCCGTTCAGAAATTTACATAAGTCGCATGTAAAAATTCTTCAATTCATGATTCACAAATAAAATTTACAAACAAAACTTTTTAATAACTTAAATAAATCCGGGAAGTTAGGTTGACTTAACACCTTAGCATTAAAACACATATCCGTGAACAAGACCCGGTAAACCTGAAATAATTGATCTTTTGCTCAAAACAGCCAGTCCAAATATCGAGGGGTGGCAAATCACACTCGCGCTTATCGCGCTCGTGCGATTTCGCCACCCCTCGATATTTGGACTGTCCGTTTATCGCAGACGATCAATTATTTCAGGTTAACCGGGCCTTGTTAATGGATTGTATTTTCAAGGGTTCACTGCAGACTTGTTAAATTCAAACTTCTTTACTTCATCCTTAGACATGACGCATTTTACAAAAATTTACATTTAACAATCCGCACATGAATCGAGAAATTGTCCAACAAGACCGTTCGTACAAAGAGTTCTGTCCTTGTTGCGTGCTTGTTGGGAAAGACTTCTTCTGGCGCCAAACGTTTTTCATTATAAGGGCTTGTTCCCACCAAAATATGGAAACACTTTCGGTCAAAAAGGAATGCACGTGTCTAGCACGTGGAAATTGTAGCCAAAGCCCCCGCATTCCACACTTGGCAAATGTTTCTTTCGAGTGTTCGAATAGAACGACGTAATTAGCCCTAATTACAGTCATTAGGTAATTAGGGACAAGCCAGCAAGCCAGAGATGGCAACTTTACACCTCCAACTCAACGCAGTGATTGGTCCTCAACAAATCATCGTTAGTGCACACCACTAGTGATGCAAATCACCAGGAACGCTGTTCAGGAGGCAAAGATCGATCTCCAACCCTCTGAGCACAAACACATCACTGCACTTTGGCTGCACTGCACACAACACCAACGCTGCACAACTCATTTTGCAAAATTTTACCTATGCACATTGCTGCACTCTTCTGCATATTGCTACATACTACTGCGTTCCACAACACCACTCCACAACATCACTCCACACACCACTCCACATCCACAACACGGCAACAGGACCATCTCAGTGCCAAACGGCCCCACTGACACACCAAATACGACGCACCAATTTTACACTCGGCAGCACTCAAGAAACTCTCTCTTTAATGAGCAATCCATCCACTTATGATTACAACACACCACAAGAAAGCCGTCAAAAAAAACTTTCTTTTCGCTCCATCTCTTCTCTCACCACCCTAAACACACCATACCACACAATACCACACCAAACAATCCACCTCCCTGGATTCAACTCAAAAGTACTGTTAACCACTGGAGAAAACACATTTTGCCATGGCAAACCCCCCTACACTCAGCATTAGGGCGTTTGTCCTCCTTTCCCCAGCAAAAAAACAAACATGCAACACATATCCAAACAATGCTAACAATCACCCTGTAAACCTTGCATGTCAACAACAACAAGAAAACTTTGTCAGAGACAGAATGCAACCACACTTTGGGAGAAGCAAGCACACACTGTAGCTTGTGAAAAGCTTTCCCGCATCTACTGCCTCCTCCCACTTTGTCTGGTACCCCTTTGTTGACACTGGCAGCTAAAGGCAATACCAACTTTTCATCGTTATTTAACATGTGCAAGCCATCAGTAGTCAATCCTAACCTAGACTTGACTTTTTTCTTCGTATTTATAACCAGTAAAGCAGATTTTGCTTCCACTTTAACCAGAACTATACTATTTTAGGTTCTGGTTGGCCACTCGAAAAGCTGTATTTTATGATCGTTTTCAATCGCCTGTCACACGTATGCACTAACATTGGTGGTGACTGGAACCTTGTACACGCAATGAGCGGCTGGCGTACATAATGTCTGCGGCATTAGGCCTAACCATAGATTAGAAAGTTAACTAAATGTACCGTCTCACTTCTTCCCATCCTACGCGGACCTCTAGCGGAAGTTGCGGCTACTAATACCTCTGCTAATGCTTTGCTTTCGTGCTGTTTCGAAGGCAAAAGCATTAGCAGAGGA
>JAHWFP010006462.1:7975-60125 GCA_023313725.1 Lithobius niger
CTGACGCCATTTTGGGGCTCGGCCATCTTGACCACCCTATGGGCGTCTTGAGTCGTGACGTCACTTCCGGTGTACGGATTTGGCCTAGTCCGGACACCTGTGGATCCACTTCCGTGCTAGTATCCAACGTATTTACACTACTCCGATGGCCTGACAGATTTTAATAAATTTTGGCATGCACGTTGGGCAAGTACTCTAGGGCCTAAATACCAAATTTGGTTTAAAAGCATTAAACTATGGTGGAGATATTAAGCAATGATTTTGCTTTAACATGGGAGACTGAACTAATAAAATTCACTGAAAGATATAACCACTGACAGAATCCGAATATCCTGGCCAGGCTTGTATGGATGAAAGTGGCTACTTTTCTCATTTAAATAGCATGTAAAACAGCACCTTGCACTTTCAAAAACAAAAGTGCAAACCAGGCCAAAGAAGTGGTGCCAGTTGTTTTGTATTCCATGTGAAAAATAAGGATTAAATAAATATACATAAATCGCTGCAAATTATATAAAGGAAAGATGAAAACAAGCCAAACAGCGAAAAATCGTACACTAGAAATAACGTAGTACAGTAAGACACCTTACGCACTTAGGTTTCACCTGAGTGGCATGACCCAGATTGGAGCTCGCAACCCAATTCGTCCCAAATCACTGATCACCATGGCCACTCCTCCACTGGCATAAAGATGACTCAATTAACACATTATTAAGGTCACGGCAGTGACCAGGGCTCCATTCGACTGAGATTGCTAGCAGCCATAGGCATCTAAGACAAATGCAAAGACAAAGACAAATGCTGAATCAAGGGATATGATTTTCTCTTGTTTAGCTTGTTTTCCTTTTTCCTTTATATAATTTACAGTGATTTGCGTACTGTATATTTAACCCTTGATTGTGCCTTTGCCTTTTTGTCTTTCTCCACTGCATCTGGCTGCAAGTCTATTCAGTCAAATGGAGCAGTGGTCACTGCTGTGACCTTAATAACGGGTTCAGTGAGCCATCTTTTGTGCAAGTGGAAAAGCAGGCATAGTGATCAAGGCACTATTTCGATGACTTGGGAAAGAATTGGGTTGCCGGTTCGAATCCGGGTCATGCCATTCTGACGAAGCGTCAGTGGATAAAGGTGGCTTGCTGCACTAAATTATTTCTAGTGTAAGTTTTTTGCTGTTTGTCTCGTTTTCCTCTTTCCTTTATAAAACTAAGGATGTTGTCTTAGATGGGGTAGATATTTGCTAAAACATGCGTAACGGTGGTACGAATTATTCCGTTACGCTACTTGGCTTGCCAGTTGAGGATGTGGCCATAGCGACTAAGGCGCTATGCAAGTGATTTGGGGGCGAACTGGGTAGCCGGTTCGAATCCGGGTCATGCCACTCTGATGAAACGTAAGTTGCATAAAGGTGGCTTACTGAACTACGTTATTTCTAGTGTATGTTTTTCGCTGTTGGCTTGTTTCCGATTTTCCTTAATTTTACTTGGCTTCTTCACAATCGTTCAGCTAATTATACTGTTAAACGTCAAGGTAGTAGCTAGACCTGAAGTTAGGTATATTTTAATTTGGTCCTGTGATACTCTACGTAAATTTAATATTTTCTTTGCTGCAGAATGAAGGACTTAAAAATTAAACCAGACTGCAACTGGATCAAAGACTTGAAAGGCATACTGAGAGTTGTCTTAGTGGTAAGTAGCGTTTTAGTATTTTTACATACTGTACAAACGGTACTTTTCCAAGTAATGTATTTTTGAATTATTCACAAGCGCGTTCACTATCACGTACCGATACATTTTTATCGAATGGCCACTGAATTTATTAATGTTCACTTTCGACAAATTTATTTAGGATGCATTATTTGCTTGCCTTCAAAGTTTTGTCTTAGTTCAAATTTATATAGTCAAGTAAATCAAAGAAAGTTCATTAGGCATGTTAACATTTACATTTATCCATTTAATGACTGCTTACTTATTGGTAACATTTGGTGGTGGTGGGCATATCGTCTTGCAATAATCTGGATTTCATTCTGTTATGAACACACTTTCACCTTAGTGCTTAATTAGATGATTTGATCACAGCTGGCGCCACAGTGCACAAATATGATATTAATTATTATTGTTTTTCTGCGAAGGCAGAAAATTCATAAATTTCACAAATACCTACGAAGTAGGTGAAATTGAAGCAACTGAATTTCACATTCAATTTTCTGACTGCTTAACTTACGGCTTATAATTTGTAGAAGGTAAAGCATGAAAACTTACCAACGATAACATCAAAGCTAAAGGCCTGAAATCAGCGGTCGATAAAACAAAGCAGTCGGCAGGAAACCTACCGCATTCCGAAATCTACGGCATTGAAATCTACGGCATTGAAATCTACGGCATTGAAATGAAAGCAAATGAAGACTTTAAAGAAACTATAACAAACTTGAGAAAAAGAGGCTACATATTGAAAACTTGCCAGGAAGCTGACCTCGACGAGATGCAGACACTTCATAACGATAAGTTAAAATTATGCCAGACGCAAGAATACAATTCGAGAATGTCGAGACATGTGGTTTCAATGAGAAACATGGCAGAATAGCCATTCTTTCAGAGTAGAAACAAAACCAAACTATTATGTGAATGAACACCTTTACCATGCGCAATGGCTGTTTGCCGTGACGTCACCACGAGTTAGCCAACGACGAACGAGAACAACGGCTGTTTGGCCATTTGATTGGACTAGCCCAGTCACGTGATGTGCACGTCACAGCAAACAGCCATGGCGCGTCGTATTTACAAAATGGCTGATTTGGAAAGCAAATGAGCTCAAAAATTATTGCGAATACGTCTGGTGTCAATGTGGAAATATAGATGGAATGGATGAAAATTAAAAGGAAATGCTTCACATTAAAAGTGAAAAACAGAAAATGGAAAGTCACGCAGATAAAGAAATCTGTGCTATCGGCGACGGCTGTAACTACTTTACAAAAGTGTGGTTTTAATAATCTCTCGCTATCAGTCGTTGGGTACTTTTCTGCAGTACGCCTATCAAAGACTTGCATAAAAAAAAACAGTACAAATAAGTGTTAAGCTTCATTAAACAAGCTGTCAAACGTTAAGTATTCGCGGGTAAACACAAAATGGTGTTGTAATTTGGTGTTTCCTAAACCAAAGTAAACTGAAAAATGTAAACTAAAAATACAACCTAGAAGCTTTTCATTTCTGTCATTAATATTTGCTTGGAAAACCAGTCTCAGTCGGGCAGTATTTCAATTCAAATTAAACCATGCGCAATGGCTGTTTGCCGTGACGTCACCATGCGTTAGCCAATGACGAACGAGAACAACGGCTGTTTGGCCGTCTGATTGGACTAGCCCAGTCACGTGATATGCACCGCACAGCAAACAGCCATGGCATGTGGTATAGACATATTGGATTGGTTGTAGTAGGAAGTTAACATAAAATTTCCGAAAGTTATACGAACATGCGATCTAAAGCATTTTCTCCACTACTGCCCTCCATTCTTTGGATGCCATTCCATTAAAACTTCCATTAAAACATTGCTAAAATTTGGCTATTGTTTCAAACTATTGAATTTTGACTTCCTATTCGTAGATGTAGGATAAAATATAGCTTTTCCCATAATTTTGGTAATTGATAAACTGTCATGCAACATCACCAACACGATTAGATAATTGTACTATTCATTGACCAGGCATCTATTTTTTCCTGGGGTTAGAACTAATAAAAACATTACAGACAGGCAAACGATGTCACAGTACTGCTTGGCCAAAAATCTGCAAAGGTCAGCAGAACGTATTCTTATCTGATTATATATTTTACTTGTAGCTAATGTTTATACTTAGATGAACCCCTATAATTCTAGTATGAATATTCTGGTATTAACAAGTTCACCACCTGGAAACGGCACTGTCCGTAAGGTTGCTATATATTTTGAAACAGTATAAATGACCCAAGTATTAAAACGGAAGCTGCTAACTTCCTTTCAAGTTTACAACAATAGTTACCGTTAACAATGATTGGATAACAATGATGTGGTAATACCAGAATATTTAATTATGCCATCCAAACACAAATTAAATGGACATCTTTAAAATGTTTATATTTGCAGCCTCTTTGCATAATCAACATCATAATTTTGATCTACAGTGTGCTGTACGTACGCAGCTATCGTGAAATCTACTTTTTGTTCGTTGTCATTGGTGGTTACATCTTACTTATGATTCATAAAATCATTGGATACATTTTGGATTCTTCGTTTGGCGCAGCACCAGTGCAGGTAACCATTATGATTTACTGCTGATATACCGAAATTAACGCCACCTCGTGCAAGTGCATGTAACTGAATGACAATTCTTGTTATAATCAGGTAAGAACTAAAATTATATGGTGTAAAAAATTCTTTTTATTACCCATTGGGCAATTTTAACCAGCACTTGCTGATAGAATTTTGGAAGTCTCTTAAGATATTCTAAGTTTTTTACTATCTGAAAAACACTAACCTTCAGTACATGCTAAAATGGCTTTGATTTGGCTGTTAAATGCCCGAAAACAATTATTAAAAACTAATTTTATTCTTTTTAAACGTCATTAAGATTAGTTTAGCTAATCCTCTGCTGGGATGGCTCGTTTCACTTTCTGTATAACATTGGTATAGTGTTCATGCATTCACTTCACACGGCCGTGCTGTGAAACACAGCCACCCCACATTAGGGCACGTTTACGCATCCACTTGCTTTTGCATTCTCGCAGATAGAAGCTAGAAATCCCCTCAAATTCCAACATGGCAGCGGTTTTATGTCTGCCGCCTCGCAACGAAAACAGCAAATAACGTGAGTTCAAAAGCGTTTGGGAAAATTGTTTCGCCATGAGGAATTCTTTATATTATTGGAACGGACTATAGGACTGCAAGTATTTACTCAAACGATGTCGGATTTGGCTAATCCAATTAGCGTTGTTACCATGGCAATGTCACCTTTGCCATCACGATTGACTTCTAGCTGCGAGCATGCAAAGGCGAGTCGCTGCGTAAACGCGCCCATACGCTATTTGTGTTGGGCTTATCGCCCACCACGCCACCAAGATGGGGGATACAATGAAACTCGGCGAACTCGTCGCTTCCGACTAGATTTTTCTAGTGTGCACTTGTAAGACGATGCCTAAAGGTTCACATCCAGCCTGCCAAAAGTGTTGTGATGTATTCTTGATGTACAGTGGGAAATTTGTGAGCTACATGACCAAAAATCCGTGAAAAACATTTTGAAAACTTTGAATTCCGCTCAACAGAGTACATCTTGACCGATGTCGTGGTTCGAGAACACCGATTACAAGCATATCAACGGTAAAAACCCGGCTTGACGTTCTATCGCCGAGCACATGGGTAACCCACTGTCTGCCGCTGTCGTCGCAAACATGGCTGGTGCATTGAACGCTGTCATTTCTCTCACCAATTCTTCTCACTTCGGTGACGATATGCCGCTCCAGTAAGTCATATACAGCCTGTAATTTCCGAAGTTAGGAAAGCAATGAAAGCGGACATGAATGTCCAGAATATCTGATGTGTTCCACGATGAAAAAGAGGTAAAATCCAACATGGATTAACGTTTCACCACATTCGAGGAAAAAGTAGTCAAGCTTTTAAGCCTTTGCAAGCCTGCTCCACAATCTGCCGCGATAGAGCCGCCATCTGTTGGGCAGGCAGCTCACCATTCACATGGGCATTTCAAGGTTGCAGATGAAAGCTCCAATATGCCTATAAGCCAAAACGCTGATAGGCCATTAAGCCAAAACGACACCGATTCCAAAACAACTTCGTGCAAGAAAACTGAAGTCTCTTCTAAAGAAGTCAAAAAGCGAGACCATAAAGGTAAATGAAAATGGCAATAAAATAAAAGTATTTACTTTAAATAATGACAGGTCGGAAGTGACTAACGATTTACGTCAAATAGACACGATCGGGCTGGAAACGGTGAACCGGGCAAAACTGTTTTGAACGTCAGTAAGAATGAAAAACCTAAATCGCACAAGCCTTCGTGTGATAAAAGGTTAAGCCCATCCCAACTATTTAATTGCCGAGAAAAGGCAAAACGGAAGACTGGAAAAGTCACTGAAAAAGGCGGTAATGAAAGGTCATAGACCCATGTTCTGCTTGGCAGTACAAAATTGTATCGCTACAAGACGAACATAATAAATTTAAAAGAACGCACTCAAAATACAAGGTCCCTTCCAAGAGGGAAACAAAGTTCCTAAAGGGCGAAAATTGGAGAAAACTTATAACATAAAAAAAAATGCAGGAACGTTTCACTAAAACGCCAATTCTCCTATAAGCAAAAACGGTAATATGCCAAAGCGCTCGGTCAGATCTCCACAAAAGTTTCACCGACAAGACAAAACACCTATATGCCTGTTCATCGGCCGTTTGTTTCTCCTAATAAATCACGTGATTACATCCCAAAAAGTTTCTCGAAAGAGAATGAGTGATCAGCTTATTTACAAACATGATGCTGCTGACTGAAGGACAATTGATTTTATTGATCCCCGTCGTTTTGGACGCAACGTTTCTATATATAAAAGTACGATTCAAGCTCAGACGAATATTCTTATGAAGAGGATGCAACACCGAGGAAAAAGTCTTCAAAGGATTCCATTCCTCACCAGAATCTGGATTCGTCTCTAAGACCACTCACCCCTGCCCAACTGCAATACTGACACTGTAGACCCCTATCGTTACGGTAATGACAAACTTGGAATTTGCATCCGAAACTCTAAACCTTGCATTGTCGTTAATAAAGTGTTCTCCACGACCATAGCATGGGGAACGAACAGCTGACGAGCACCAAATTTTTTTCCTTCATTGAAGCACAAACTTTAGGCAGAAATTAAAAACCAGAACAATGTTTTTCCCCGTGTTTGGAAATAAAATTGGAAAACGCAGCAAACACCTACATTGTTCGACAGAAACCTGGCTGTTGGCAGATTCCAAAAATTGTAACGAGCATACTGTGACACTATTGCGAATTATTCTGAAAGGAGAGGGAATAGAGAAGGATCTTATAGTAACACAATTGGCGCAATTAGTCCAAAAGGAACGGGAATAGTGAAGGAGCGTACTGTTACACAACTCTGAATTTGGTCCAAAAGGAATGGGAATAGTGCAGGAGCGTACTGTGACACAATTTTAAAATTGGTCCGAAAAGAACGGGAATAGTGAAAAGGAGGACTGTGACACAATTGCGAAATTAGTCCGAAAAGAACAAACTAATTTAAGATTTATTAATTCAACTCAACATGCCCCTACCTCTAACCTATCCAGAACCTTATCAGTGAATTTATTTGCGAAATAACCGACAAATCCCTTTTAAAAATAAAAGGCTGAATTATAAGCTATTACTCGTTTCAACCGAAGTTAGTCATTAATTCAAGTGACTAAATCGCTAATCATATCGAGGTCAAACACACAGAAGTCATGCACGTGCGACGTGGTTAATAGCCAATTACCGTCTGCCCTTTACCAGATAAAGAAGGCGCGGGTCAATCTATCTCTTAACCACAACCTAGAAACGTTTCCCGCGTGTGATCGTGCCGGTACATCACTCCTTGCAAAATTTCTTGCATCAAAAACCAAACTTGTAAAAGAATTGCGAAGTACTGAATGGTCCACCTATTCAAAGGAGTCATATCAACACACCTAAAGTTTTTCGCACAGACTAATAATTCAAAGGTTAAATGAAAACTAGAACATTGCTAGTTGTTGCAATGTTAGTTTTCGTTTACGTCCAAGGTATTATTCGTTGCGATTACGATGACAAATGTGTTGGTATGTTGATATCACCAATTTGAAGGGCTGAACCAAATAGAACTTGGCGGTCTCTTTTACCAGTTATTGTTTTTGATATGATATAGCTTTTTTTTAATTGTTTATTACACAACTCAACTGGCCTGCACGTGTGCTATTAGGCTCGGTCTACAATAGGTTCAGTGACCATTTTCCCAATATATAAATATCGTATTACTCTTTGGGAGTGCGAACTATTCTAAACTTTGTGGCTTCTTTACCAGTTTTTGGTTTTATTTTTAATTTTTAATTTTTTTTTATATTGTGAATTGGACGTGGATAAAGTTTCTTTGGTAACGTCTGACACTACACACGTCAGTATACACGATGTCATTGTTCGAACTTTGGCCGTACAATAAGAGACGGTGCCTACATTACTAACAATGGTTATAATAGTACTTCGTACTTACACGTGCTCCCAAGCCATTCCCGTTACACCCCCAGGCTGCAAACCAAAAAAGGTATGAAGTTCGTATCGTACTGCAGCCCAGTCATTCCGTCCAATTTCATAGCTGGAAGCCTTCCCTCTATCTCAGTACCAGTGCATAATGACCCAATGGGATTTTACATGGGTATGAGCGGACTAGAAGTAGCTAGTTAGCTAGCTAGGTAGTAAAACATTTCCTAACTTTATTGAGTGAATTAAAAGCCCTTTACCACCAAAAGTTAATTCGACCACGAGTTAATTTTTGTCATGTGGGTCATTGCTCTCGATTTTAACACAATTTAAGCTTTTGTACTGCATAATTCTTTTTTCCCCAAGTACCTGAAATGTGCCAAATTTTGCTTCAGGGTATTAGACACAAGTTTACGTCCTCAAAAAATGGATTAATGTGTTGTTTGCTGCCTAACTTAGCGCTGAACGTGTGTCTGTCTAGGTAAAGCTTTAATTAATAAAACAGATTTTTTTCCCATTTCGCCAAAAAGCTCTTGGTGGTTGTAAATAAATTTCCCTGTTCAGTAAGAATTCGGCCAAGTATTTTTCATGTCGTACTCTCAACACAAATCTTATTACAATACTCTACTTGAAGTCTAATTCAAAGCCTGTACGAACTTATGAACCACACGCCACTAACTTTGCTTTGTATTTCTTTAATCACCCATCCTATCTAAATTTCTTAGCATGTACCCATTTACTGGGCAAAATGTTTTTTTAACATTAGTAGGTTTATCTACAATTTACAAACACCCAATTTTTCTTTGTCTTATAATAATAATAATAATAATAAAATGTTAGGTGCTGGAGCACACAGGTCTGAAAAGGACCCAACAGAGTCGCTAAAATTCAGCCTAAAAAAGGGGGAGGGGCATGGGGCAGCATTTAAGATGCACGAAAAAAAAAAGAACAGGGCACCACAAGGTCACACAGCCAGAGGTCCAAGTCAACTTTTTTTGAAAAGTAATAAATATAAAAGTGGGGACAATAAGAAATGTGTGGTATATACGGAGCCAGAGGCTCTATGTCAACTACAATAAATGATTAAGAATAATGCCAAACAGAGGTAAAAAAATTACAATAATAAAAAAATAAAACCGTAGGTTAAGTTTGGAAGCATCCAGTAATGTAACAAAAACCATCGTTGATAAGTGACCAAAAGGTTTCTTAGGGGAAAACGTGTAATAAAAATCAAAAGAGTGGCAAGTGATCTAAAATAAATGGTATAACATCATTATATAACAATAAAAAAAAATTTAAACACAGCTAGACAAATAATCTGATAAGTCCACAGCACGTAATTTGGCCTTGAAAGAATTTAAAGAAACGGCAGTTACCAGCTCGCCAGGCAGGTTGTTCCACACTCTAACAACACGATTAGAAAAGAAATACTAGCGGCAGTCACTATTAAAAGTTCCAACTACAAGCTTCCAAGAGTGGCCACGACTGCGTTTATCGACTCGAAGTTCAAAAAACCTACAATAGTCAAAATCAACAGCACCATGGAGTAAGGAGTAAGTTAAATATAGATCAGTCTTAAGACGGCGTAGTTCAAGAGAGTCTAATTTAGTTAATGTAAGCCGGTTGGCATAAGAAATATTCCTGAGACCCCGTAGCGACTTGGTGAAATGTCGCTGTACAGATTCTAAATGGTTTATATCACCCATCAAATGTGGAGACCAAACTGGGCTTGCGTACTCAAGGATGGGTCTCACATATACCTTGAAGGCCCACACCAGTGTATCCACATCACCAGAGGTGAATACCTTTTTAATCCAAGCTGCACGTTAGTTTGCAATCCTTACTAAATGGTTACAATGGGTCCTGACTTTCAGATCTGACCAGAACCATACACCAAGATTTTTAACCATATCTGTGTGGGGCAAAACTGAACCAGGGAAGAGAGAATAATCCCATTTAAAGTTATGTCTACCAAGAGGGAAAACATTACATTTCTTTATAGCAATGGGCAATTGCCACATGCAAGACCAATTCAAAAGTTCATATGTTGCTGATGATAAGCCAAAATAAGAAGCATCGTCAATGACCTGACTGTGCATCTCAATGTCGTCTGCAAATTTACTTAAAGATGTATTAACAGCGTTGATTTTTAAATCATTTAAAAAGAGGATAAAAAGGAGTGGTCCCAATACACTACCCTGTGGAACACCACTCAGCACTGTATTGACATCGGATTTGATACCACTAACAAGAACACATTGTGTTCTATCAGATAAGAAGTCATTCAGCCAGGCAAGTAAACTACCACGAAAACCAAAAAAATCCAATTTTGCCAACAGTTTACTATGAACTACCGACTCGAAAGCCTTTGCGAAGTCTACAAAAATAACATCCACAGGTACACCATTGTCAACAGAGTATGTCCAATCATCCAAAACGGACAGCAATTGTAAACACGTAGACCTTCCAGGTACAAAGCCAAACTGGTCTTTTAAGAGAATATCATTTTCCAGAGTAAAAGAAAGCATTTGTGTACGGACTATGCGTTCCATAACCTTACATGGCACGCAAGTCAATGCAATAGGTCGATAGTTTAGTGGGTCAGATGCATCTCCTTTCTTGAAAATCGGGGTTATGTTAGCCGATTTCCAAGTTAATGGTAATCTACCAGTCTTCATGGATAACTCAAAAATCATGGAAAGTGGTTTGCAAATTTCATATTTAATCTCCCGATAAAAAAAAGCGGAGAAACCATCTGGTCCAACACTTCGAATCGGTTTCAAGGATGACAGTGCCTGCAAGACAGTTTCAGATGGGAAGGTAGGACAGTAGCACTCAGAAGTTGTGGGGACACCAGCGATTTGCGGAATCAACAGGTTGTCGGTCACAAAATTTCCAACAAAAGTATTATTTAAAATGTTGGCCTTGGCAAAATTTTCCACGATAAACTTGCCATCCTGGTGCAAAGGGGGAATGGTTCTAGAACATCCAGTTTTACTCTTTACAAATCTAAAAAGTGCAGCCATGGTGCCCTCATTTATTACATCACGTTCAATATCCCGCTCAAATTTACGTGCCAGGTTTGCATAGGCCAACTGGCATTCCTTGTATTTGGCCCTATTTGTTTCCGTACGATTCTTCTTAAAAAGATTCCACAACTTCTTCTTTTTTCCTAATAACCTGTTAAGACGTTTTGGAACTGGTTTAGCACGAAAACCAACATTTGTTTTTGGAAGGACCCATTTGCAGGTACGTTGGACCTGTGTACCAAATTTCATGACATTTAGCTCGATGTTCTTGATTAGCCCAAATTCTGCCCCGTAACAGCTGTATTACATCTGGAGACCAAACCAATGAACCGACGCAAAAGTTTTAAATCCTAAAACATAGGTATGAAGAAGGCCTCTGGCCTTTTGAACGCTATTTTAATGTGACTACACTTATTATTGTTATTAATCGTGCAATTTTGCTCTTGCCTAGAGATCAAACCAAAGTACCGATTTTCTATTTTGATAACTTAAAATTTAGTAATAAAAAGGTTGTCTTATTACAGTTATTTTAATGTGATTGCATTGTTCCCTTCGGCTATTCTTGCACACTTGAAATTTTTGTTTGGATTCCATGTACCTTTTTTCGTCTAGAGGGTTATGCATGCAGTCGATTGTTGCTGCCCAATTCAACTCGGCTCTGAAGCCTGCATTTACGAAATAAATACGTCATTCTATCGTTTCTAGCTGCCAATTTCGAGGCCTCGAAATTAACAACGTAGTTCAGTTTGGTTTAAATCTATATGCGTTTAGCTGAAACCCGGATTCGTTCAAAGGGTTCAAAGGGTTTTAGCGAGCGTTAACTGCACCCGGTCATCTGCCCGACGGAGCCCTAAGGCCCTATGTCTGCATCACCCGGAATGGATTCCCAGCAGGTCACCCACCCAAGTACCAACCGGGGGCCAATGCTGCTTAACTTCGGTGATTCTGATTCTTTCATTTTGCCCTTCAACAATCAACTTTTTAGCAAACACTTAACACGTGCACGAAGAATGGATCTGGAGTTTGCTAAGTGGCATTGTTCCTGTTCCCTAACTACAATGGTTAAAACTGTGTAAAACAATCAAAATGATCGTTCAGGGACCCGTAACTCCGAAATGGATGGACCAATCGAAAAAGTGGTCCCTCTGAGGATGAAGCCCAGGGAAATTTCTGGCTAAGATCATGTTTCAGATTTTAGGTAGGTGCAGTAGTTTTTTTCTGAAACAGTGTCACACAAGAACATGAACAAGAAGAAGTGAACACTTTTCACATTTACGTGTGGCTCCGTACGTTTACTCTTGCCTGGAATTGCATAAAAGTTGGTATAAAGTTGGAAAAAGTTGCTATCTACTGTCTGGCAAAGTTTGGTCGAAATATATTGAATAGAAACGGAGAAATTAATAGTTTGTTTTGCTGGTAAGAGGACTTCAATCGCATATATACACGGAATGTATGATAATCCATCTTTCATTATGGGTCTAAAATCACGCTGTGTCACTTTTTAAATTTGGAGTAAAATATAGAGTTCTAAATAACAGTCCATCATATTTAATATAATTCATGCCAATTGACTGTTTAAATTAGTTTATGTTTAATTACGCTACAATCTAGCATAAACCTGGTTGTCATGGAATTGCTTTATGTCCCAGGTTGCAAAGCAACTTAAATGCAACGTTAATTTACCAGGCCACAATTCGTTTTATTCGTCAAAAAAAATACCATTAAAACTACTGCAGTAATCTAAAAAAAAATTACGATTGTCATGCTATCAACGAACGTGCAATTTTGTTTTTATTTTTTTTAAATGTGAATGTTCAATGAATACAAATTTCTACATTTTGTAAAATTGTTTCTAAAGCAATATATAAATTGTCGTAAATATTATTCTTGAATAGCTGACAAAACTTAATCCAAAATTAGTTTGAACTAGAGGACACCCATGCTAAGCACGGCTGGTAATGAGTGCACTGTTTGCTGCATTGGTACTGTTTGGTCACTCATGTTTGTCAGTTTCACTCAATTAATCAAATTACTGCTCGTACTGGCTAACAAATGCTTTTTTCGATCGCTTCACTCAGTCAGCTTATCCCGTGATTCAAACCATTTTAAACATCAAGCATCATTGCATGAAACAATTTTTTGCTGCTCATAATGGTACTTCCTTGCTGAAGTCCACTCTATGCACGGGTGGTGTTGGACACACCGTTTTAAAAATTGATGTCGTCGGGTCTGTTCATTTGTGTGTAAATGAGGCATCAATTAAGTTGCTTTGAGACCTTTTCGTCATGGTATGCTTATGAAAACTCATGGTATCAGTCTTACGACGCTGATATTCGTTTGCTTTGCTAACTCAATCAGTGCATCCTCTAATTCAAAATGCTAACGATACCCTCTTTCTAATGATCAATTCTATTACATTCTTCCATGTTCATGTTGGCTTTGTCATTTTTTTTTGTCTGGGAGAGGCAGAAAGTAAATCGCCGACAATGCCTTATTAGTGTTTTTATTTATTTACGTACTACGATAGCCGAAGTGTTTTGTTTTCATTTACAGAGGTCGTATTATTGCCGACCACTTAAGGTAGTAATGACTACCCCAAAACAAAACTTGTCAAGGATTCCCGCCAAGTTTCTCGGTCGTGTGAAATTGTGATGTCAAACGCCAAGCTCTTCTGCCAAGCTAATCCCACCGAGTAATAGTTCGCAGGTTAAATGAAATATATGAAAATTGCTTACTGCGCAATTTTCAATTATTTCATTTAACGTTTGAAGTCTTAGTCGGTCGGATTAGCTTGGCGAAAGAGCTTGGCGTTTGATATCACAACTTTGCACGGCCAAAAAGCTTGGCATTTGATATGACAACTTCACACGGCAAAAAAAGCTTCGCGGAAATCCTTAACAAGTTTTGTTTTTGGATAGATATCAGATATTTTTCGTCCAAATTGCTGAAATCCATTTTTTTAGTAATTATGAGATGGGAACACCAATCTAGTTTTCTGGTCCATTTTTGTTGTTGGCTTTCGTTAGAGTTTAAGGGCAGCAGTCACCTTTTTTCATAGGATTACAGCAAACGCACGGATTTATTTAATGGCCAGTTTGGCATTGTTGCATAATAACAATGTTTAAAACAATGTAAAACAGTCAATTTTGTCGTTTGGATCTTTAAAACAATGTAAACAATCAATTTGGTCGTTTGGATTCCCTCACTCCTGAATCACTTGACCAAACAGAAAGGTCATATGAAAAGAGCACATCTCCACAGCAATATCTATGAAATGCGCTAAGAACAAGCTTTATTCACCTCGCGTATTTATTTTCGTGGTACAAAAAAGGGTTACTAGTAAGTACAGTCGTCAAAAATATGAGCTGGAGCAAGGTTCATTGTTGCAGGTTGAGTCTCTCCTGTGTGGGGAGGGAAGGTTAATTCAGAGTTGCATTGTTAAGTGCATTGTTGCAGCAAAGTGGATTCCCAAATGTGCTGTGATGCTTAAAGGGCGCATGAGTATTTTGTTCATTAAATTGGTAAATAAAAAAACAGGAACTGAGTAGGTTCTATACAGCACAAAATTCGATTAGCTTCTTCTGCTGAGCAAATATTTATGTGGAGGTATTTTATTTTGTTCAATATGCTAGTAGGAATATTCAACGTCAGTACTCGTTATGCTAATTACTAAACTGTGCATTTCTGGAAGGTTGGTAACTCTATTACAAGAAAACGTATTTCTGCTTTGACTGGTTAATTTTAGTGTAAACAACAAATCGGATGCAAAGACAGAATTTTTGCAACACAATATTTTTCTTCACCTCTCTATTCACGTTCTTTAATATTAAAAAAAAATGTTTCTGATTGTAAGATAACTAGGAAAGCTGATGTTAGAGTGTGGTAAGGGCACCATACAGAAATCTTCTCTCCCCCCCCCTCCTCGTCCTCGTTTTTATGGTTCAAGTTCTTAAATCCAAAAATATATTTGTATTTTTATTTACATTTAAAAAATGATTGATTTAAAAGGCAGAATAATTTTTTTCGTAAATTATTAAGCCATGGCGTTTAATTAATAACCCACACGTTTTTTTTTATAAACAGTGGCGTGCGTTGGGGGACGGGGGAAGGGGTCATTGATCGTGCCCTTTTTGCAAAATGCGGCGTTGCCTGAGAAAGGGCATAAAGTCATAAAATAAAGGCAAAATGGGGCTGAAAGAAAAGGTCCTCGGAAAAAAATATTACTGAGTCCTTTTACTAAAAGTTACCCCTGCCTTCTTAAGGGGTCTGCGCACGCTACTGGCGAAATTTGATGCTTATGTTCTGCCTAGTTTAGGTTTTGCTATCAAACAGCCTTGTTCGATCTCGTTTCTGGTATTAGTAATCATGATTCACGGTGACTGAATGATGGCACAACTTAATCAGCTGCATGATAAATCTGATTTGATCAGTAACTATAAAGGGGGAGCTCGGCAGGCCAGCCAGACTACTGGTCTGAGAGACTGCAGGCTCATTCAGCGGCAAAAGCATCTCGTCGATCCTATTCTGGGCTTACTTTGTCTCAAACTACTTAAGGCTAAAAACAATAAAAAGTGTAATGGGGATAAAATTAGCATAATTAGCTCCCCCAATGGTAAAATAGCGTTGGTGATAATTTGCTTACAAAGAAAGATGGTCCGTAACTAGTTCCAAGCAACATAATTAACACATCAACCAAAAACATTGGATAAAACCAGGAGCGACATAAAAGAGTCCGTAGAGCTGGACAAAGTGTCCGTGTTAATATTGCCGCATGTTCATTTCTAATTCTGGGTCTTGGCCAAATGTGGAACGACTGGTCGTAACTATTTACTGGAGTAACTCTGGTTAAAAATGGGCTGACTAGGTTTTAACCCAATGCGAAAGTATACTACTCTTGCTAGATTACTCCAGGCAGTGGCAACATGGCATCCAACAACGTTCTGCAATCATGAAGCGGTGAAGCCGATAGCTACTTCAAGCTAAGGCAGCCTGATCGGGTAGAAAACGGGTATTTTTCCTACAGACTCAATGCGAGTTGAAGCGCTTGCCGGAAAGTTGACGCCTTCTAGCGATGCCTTGGTAAAATAAGATTCTGGTTATGTTGAATAAACCTGCCTAGTTCAACGAAACACAATGCTTCTCTCCCAGATGACCTTTTGACGAGGGATAGAATATGATGCAATGGTTACAACATGATCACGTCCATGATGTGTGTGCATTCATTTTCTCCTGATCAGACATTGCTTTGTTATTTGGGGGAAATCAGGCAGTTAGCACTGTTTTTATTTTATTTATTAGAACTTTCGCCATTTTGGCACAGTGTGATATTTACAGCTTATGGTGTTGTTTGCCATTTGATAAACAGATGGAACAATATCGTGGTTTTTTTACATGCTGTAATATTTGCTGATTACGGTATTTTTTTGCCATTTGTATTTTGTATTTTTTGCCGCTTCATGCTTGGCATGCTTGCACAACATCGTATTTTTTGAATATGCTGTTAGGAAGCTGAATATTTAGGAAAAACACAATTTTCAACCCCGGCAGTTAATTTATGCACACACGTTTCTCGCCTGACCTCACCCCCCCCCCCCACCAGCACAAAATAGTAGTGCCGCGGTTGGGGGAGCGGGGCACCGTATTTTGTTTATGATGGTGGTTTTTATATTTTATTTTATTTTTTTGGCCAGCGCAACTCTCATATTCTGTGCCGAATCTCTGTGCATTTCTCCCACTCCTCTAAAAATAAAATAACCCTGAAACAATAATTCAACGGCGAAAATATAAGTTGGGATTCTTTAATTACTACTATACGTAATCTCTGCAGTGTCATCTTGTGTAAATTTTCGCTAGCCATTTTTCTGTTTCGTAGTGTAAAAATTATATGCAGATGAGGAATTGCTATAAAAAATGCATGCTTGGACAAACTAAAAACTAATTTTCCAGTGTCACATTTTACTGATACAATTATAAGTTAACATTGAATAAATATACACCCATCGTTGCATGATTTCTCCTTATCTAGGAATTACTGAATAGTGAATACTGCATATTTAAATTAGTTTTTCGCAAGGTTTTTGAAATAAAGAAACGTTCTATTTGCAAACAGAAACCACTGCATTGAAAAGTTTCTATTACAGAACGATTTAACTGGCTACTTTAGCAGCAGAATGCAATAGAATGTTGTGGGTTTAGAATAGAAGGGTTTAACGAGCGTTAACCACTCCTGGTCATCTGCCCGAAGCCCTAAGGCCCTATGTCTGCAACAGCTAGATTCCCAGGTGGTCACCCACCTAAGTATCAATCCAGCCCAATGCTGCTTAACTTCGGGGATCTGACGAGAACCGGTGTTTCCAGCACTGCAAGGCCGCAGGTGTTGTGTGGTGAATAAGGGTTACAACAATGGTATAAAATTGGTATTGTTGTAGCTTACTAAACAATACTTCCTTTCGGATGGTATTGTTGGCTGCTGCAGTGCCTACCTATTTTGGTGAATAGAGCTGCCCTATTGTTGCTCCATCTCATATTTTTGACGACTGTACTATGCAGTAAGTAATTAGGCAAATGTCAACGTTACTCAGGTCGTTTTTTTAACAAGAAAACGTTAAGCTGTGTCACTAACATTGAAATTTTTGTCGTCAGGTGACCAAAGTCTCCCGATTAAACGAGTTTTAGCCTTTTCTGTCGCATTGTTATTTATCCTCAGATGGCTGAAAACAGCCAAACTGCCTTTGCTGTAAAGACACAACGTGACTACTGGTCGCCATGCCCTTATATATATACTAGCGGAGTTGCTCGCTTCGCTCGCTCATTCCGCCGCATCTCGCTGCGCTCGAGGACATTTCTTGTTTCAATATTTATGCTGCTGACGGAGAATTTCACACCAAAAAACGGTCATGAGCATTGTACTGCGCATTTTACGTAATGTTTCAGTTCATAAACAAACCATAACTTCTGCCTACTCTTTAATTTTTTTTTGTTTATGTTAGTAAGTCTTGCTTCTAATTTTGTAACCTGATCCTTTTGTGAACAGATTTTTTTATTCAAATAAATTGTGCTGTGTAAGATGTAGAAGCACACCAGAGCTGAACACTAGGAATCGCAAGTCACCTGTAATTCGTGTCAGTACCACCAAACTTCTATAAATTCTTATACCACCCATACATAGGTTTTCTTGTTTCACCTATTTTAGGAATGTTTACTTTACGTTCCTGCTTTGAGTGCTTTAGCGTTTTTGTGCATTCATGTATGACGCCCCATTCCCAATGACGAAATAGTTCTAAAACATCATTAGATCATAATGCGTCATTGAACAAACATAAAGGTTTGTTGACAGAGTTAACCAATCGTTTCGTAAGGTTTAATGCAAGTCAGCCTACATGCAGCACGAAATCATACCCCGATATGCGTGTTTACCACAATTACGCTAGACTGTTGAGCAGAGCACCAGCTTATGGCATACTGATCGAATGTCATGTTTTACAAATGCAAACGTAGAAATTTTTATACCATTTTCTGTTATCAAGATAGTTTGTTTAAGTAGGCCTAATTTAGCATTTAATCTTTTCGCACCTTTACATAATTTCATTTAAATTAACGGCCAAATTGGCACTTGGTATTTGACATATCCAAAATGCAACTCCAACAGTCATCCCATCAGCGAGAAGCACGTGCCTCATTCTTGAATAACGGCTGTTAGCCTTGCCAGCCGTAATCCTACTGACAACGCTACTGGACCACACGCCGCCTACGTGGCACAACAATTGACCATCCGCAGAGCAGGAAGATGTTAAAAATCCGAAACTAACAATCAACTTCGAAAAATTCGTTTCAACAATGATCCAAAGGGGTTTTTTCGAGGGCAAAACTTTTACCTAGAACTACGAAAATACGCCTAAACGATATCCGGAGTAATTTCCTGTAATTACCTGTAATTTCTCACATTTCCAGCTTTCCTACTTCCGGAGAAGACATATATATATATATACACAAACAAACCGCGACCGACCATAAGTTTTTAATGGTTATGATTCCGGATGTTATCTAGACACACGCTATTGTGTCACGCCAAGTTAGATAACAAGCATCACAACAAACATCACATCTGTTCAATTGTCGAGGTTGGGCACATTTCACGTATACTTAAGGAAAAAGAATCGGTACAAAAGCCTAAATTGTGTTGAAATCAAGAGCAATAACAAAAATTAAGTCGTGTAGGAATGCCAGCTAAGCTGCTTTCAATGCAAAATCTGACCCTCAATAACGTTAAAAAGGTGTAACTAGCTGGCTAGCTAATTCTAGTGTACTCATCCCCATGTTAATTTCCATAGGGTGATTATTCATCGATACCAAGATAACGAGAAGGCTTCCAGCTATGAAATTCAACGAATGGCTACAGTACGATACGAACTACGTATCTTTTATGGTCTGGAGTCTAGGGGTGTAACAAAGATGGCATAGGATGGTGCATAAGTACGAAAATATTGTTATAACCATTGTTAGTATTGTCAGCATTGTCTCTTATTGGACACCCAAAGTTCGGACAATGACAGCCTGTATACTGACGTACGTGCCTAGACACACAAGTGTAGCACGATGAATCTAAATAACGTTGCCAAAGAAATTGTATTCACGTCCAATTCAGGAAAAATAAACCATCTCTAAAAACAAAGCAAAATAAACAAAGGCAAAAACTGGTGAAGAGGCCTCCAAGTTACGAGTGGTTCAGCCCTTCAAAGGAGTAATATCACCATACCAAAAAACTAACAAAATAAAACAAATTACAACAATTACAATTGACATGCCACTTTATTACCCATCTGCACGGTACTGGTGTTAAGTCTAATACACAATTTAAAACAAGACTGATATATCAAAAACCAAAACTGGTAAAAGGGGCCGCCAAGTTCCGAATGGTTCGGCCCTTCATAGGAGTGATAACACACCAAAATATTCGCCAACTTAATCGTATCGAATAATACTTTTCATTTAACCTTCGAACTATTAAGCGGTGCGATTAACTTGGCGAATGTTTTGGTGTGTCGATATCACTCCTTTGAAGGGCCGAACCATTTGGAACTTGGCGGCCCCTTTTACCAAGTTTGGTTTTTGATATGATCGTTTTATTTTGGTGGGTGTCTTGTGTTTAAAGTTTTGTTAAGCAATTGTTAGCCTCTCATTTTTTTCATTCTTTATTTAGGTTTGTGTTTGGGCAAAATGGACAATCTAGGTAAAATGCGGTGTTGCTCTGTCAACAATCGCATTTCAATTAATTTCGTTTCAATACGTACATGATTTTTTTCCTGGAAAGTAGAGAATCTCTTTAAAAACTTTATAGAAATTTTTTTCTGTAGGTTATCTATTGAATTTACAAGCTCTTTTAGAATTATATAGAACATTTTCTTGTAACTCTATTATCAAAAGAGTTCGGCCTGTAAAATATATTACACGTTTTGAAAACATTTATAGGACGCACATAAGCGTCTTTTGTATTTGAATTCTATGTAACGTGATGCCAATGAATGACGTTTTCTTGCTAGAAGAAATAACAATATTGCCTCGCATTTTCAACCATTCTGCTGCAGGAGTATCTACGTAGAATTTCACGTTTTTAACGAAACTGGACAATGTTTCTTTATTACATTTCAACTATTACATTTCAACCATTTTCTGCTCGATTTGATGTTTGCCATACACAAAAAGTAACTGGTGAATATACGTAGAAAAGTAAGTAGTAGGGGGAAAAACGCAGACCAACCCTCTTTAAGCAACCCATTGGGAAACCCCGTGCGGATGGGCCACTGGGACGGTCTTCTTTCTTCATGGTACCACACATTCATACATAAATGTTCTCCGCGAGAATTGTAGAATAATGTGAGAAAAGCTTGGTTGAAAATTATTAAACCATCATGAATACGAGTTGGTCTTGGAATATTTTACCATTCACATACAACCAAAGAAATATAACTGTCATGTCTAATTACAGCACAATTTATCTACCATCCTAAGGCCTCTGAATAAGCTCACGGAGAATTTCTTTCACAACTCAATCTGAACAAAACACGTTTGAGTTTATTATGGTGCCAATAAAAATAAATAGGACACGTATTCATTCACTAGAGTGGCTACTCGATCAAAAATAATTGAGCATAGACGTCACACAAAGGATAACGAGCTGGAATTATGTGCATAATTATAACATTGACAGCTATACATCTCTAAAACCAAAATATAATCTAGGCATTTCGTTATATTAAAAATAATGTCTATTTGAGTATTGTTTTGCAGGTTTTTTCCACAGCGGTGTTGCTCAACCAAAATAAATAACTTGTGTCTAATTACAGCACAATAATTTATCTACCACCCTAAGGCCTCTGAATAAGCTGACGGAGAATTTGTCTTTCACCACTCAATACGAACAAAATACGTTTGTATTTTGGCGCCTCAATAGGACACGTATTTATTCACTAGAGTGGCTACTCGATCGAAAATAATTCTGAGCATAGCCATCACACGAAGGATAACTAGAGCCGGAATAATGTGCATGCGGGTTTATTTACAGCAGTGTTGTTGGTTGGTTCACCGGGCATATATTTTTACGGAGGTGCAGGGCCGACCATACGTCCGATGGGGCTCAAAAAGTTTCGAGGGAGTGTAGGGGGACAATCCTAATTCTTTCATTTCCCGACACAAATGGTTACATCTCTGACGTGGACCCGAGTCGTTTCCTGATTATAAAAGGTACTTTAGCCTTCTGTAGCTTGGGATAACTCCCACGTTTTTTTTAGGACAGGGAGGGGGAGTGGGAACAATTTTAAATTCTTGCATTTCCCGACACAAATGGTTACATCTCTGGCGTAGACTCTAGTCGTATCCTGACTATAAAAGGTACTTAGTTAGCCTTCTATAGCCTGGGATAGCTCCCGTGTTTTTTTAGGACAGGTAGGGGGGAGGGGGGATAACTATTTTTAATTCTTCAATTTCCTGACACAAATGGTTACATCTCTGGCATAGACTATAAAAGGTACTTAATTAGCTTTCTATAGCTTGGGATAACTCCCGCATTTTTTAGGACAGGGAGTGGGGAGGGGGGATAACTGTATCCAAAACAGTTATCACTTCATCAATATTGAGTATTTTTGGGGGAAGGGGCAGTTTGTTCTGTGGGCTTGTGGAAAGAGAACATTCTGGCAGGATAGACCTATTTGCTTTTTGCTTATATCAGCTTTTTTTCTGCTTAGCCACTTTTCAATAAGTTTCTGGGGAATTCTAATGTCTGCACAGCTATCGTCTTTAAGTGTACTAGGAAAAAATGAACGTTTTTGTTTTGTTTTCGCTTCATTGGTTCCTGGTTTACTCTTGCCTACAAGTGACAGCTTTGTAAATTTTATTTCCGTGAGCACTTGGTGCCACTGACCTCTAGAGCAACTAAACGACCTCTGGCGAAAGAACACAATAGCTATGGATTTAAAAACGAATATTGATGAAAAAATTCTATCAGGTGATTACTCACTAAAAAAAAAACAGAATATTTCTTGCAAGTGGTCTGATTGCATTTTTTTGTTGTATTTTGTATTTTTAAAACAGTTGATATATTGACACAAATAACCCCACATTTCTTCTAAAAACGCTGCGATTTTGTTACTAAATAGCAAGCACCTGAAAATAGATTGTTAACGATTAAATTTTAAATAAAAGACTTTTAAACAATTAAAACGTGTTATTTTGTTAAGTGGGAGTGTACTCGCTGATCTGTCTTAGTAAGTACAGCATTTTACTGCAGCACACTTCGTCATTGTTTTAAGTGCTAACAGTATTAATACTCAATTATCTGGTTTGTCTATTGTACCATACATAATGGAGACTTAGTGTTAAATTCTTTTCAATTCAACGAAAAATTACGGCCTTTAGGTGTTAGTTAAATTTTTAAAATATTCATTTTTTACATCACACATACTGAAAATTCAATTAATAATAATTTAATCTAGAAAACATTGAACTTACCAAACACAACTCCATACATCCGTCCCCTTTGCAAAATTATCAGCAAATAAGATTTTCCAGGCCTGGAAGTCGTTTATAAAGCAGCCGGCTTGCAGCTTCCCAAAGGCCGAACTGAATTAGTTTACCGAGCTAAAGGGATTTTGACTCTAGCCGAAATAAATTCTAAAATTGTTTTTTGTTTTCTCGAACCAGGAAGTCTTAACCTGGAAATATAATTTGATTGGACGAGAGTCATTATCTATTTCTAGAACAATTCATGGAAATCTCAATATTTGTCCGCTCGGTTTGAAAGTTGTTGTCGCTGTAGAATAATTTTTTAATTCCTGCTAGAGAGTCTGGCTGGCCGAATGCCGGACAAAATCCCCCTGGACAGAATCCCCAAGGACAGAATCTCTCCAGACAAATCCCCCTGGACAAAATCCCACCACTCGTTGGACAAAATCCCCCTTCTTTTAAGACATGTTAGGACAAAATCCCCCCACTTCACTAAAATACTTTTTTCGAAACAGGCAATATATTGTTATCGTATTCCAAACAGGCAATATTATTGGAACCACTACCGCAGCGGCTCCAAGCTCGTCCACCATCGATCTGTATATGTGGAAGGTTGTACTATCGCCATTGGTGTAAAAGGTAAATCAAGGTCGCCGTTCACGAAGATGTCAGTTTTTTCCCAAATTACGAGCCTTGCTTGCGCTATCGCGCTCGCTGCGCTAACTACATAACATCAGAAAACGCAACCAAAAACTAAGCCGGAAAAGTTCACGCGCCTGAATCTAGATACGCCGGCCATCTTGCTTGGAGCTTCTGCGGTAGTGGACCCACCATTTCTTGCAGCCACTCGACGAAATGGCCCACCAACGTAGTTGCGATCAAAGTAAGCAAGGAGTTCTTCGATGCCGTCAGGAGTGTGCCTTAAGGTATTCCATGCCCTGAACTACGTCGTCGATTGGCAAAAAAGTGACGTGTAGGACCTTTCAATTAAAAAAAGGGGGATTTTGTCCTACCGCAAGGGGGATTTTGTCCGACGGGTGGGGGGATTTTTTCTGGGCGGGTTTTGTCCGGAGGGATTTCGTCCTGGGGGATTATGTCCAGGGGGATTTTGTCCGAATACCGGCTGGCCAACCCTTGTATTAAAAAGGTTTAAACTTTGATTCAACAGATTTACATGCTGGGAAAAAAGTATTTTTAAGGGCTGTAACTCAACAAAAGAACTCAAACGAATTTTGGAACAGTGAGAGGACGGACTGAACTCGTAGCTGGCTGCAATTTGTAAGCATACCCTTTATCATTTTTATTCTTATTTTTTAGTATTAAATATAAAATAATATAAATTAACTTAATATAAAATAATAGAAATTAAATTTATATAAAATTAATATTAATTTTTCACAGCTTAACACAATACTTTTTTGGAGGGGATGAGGCTTAGCCCCACCTCAGTCACAGGGAAGTGGTCCTGATTAAACTGCACTACAACATTACAGAGAAGTTATTAAACAAACTCCAAATCTAGTTGTTCAATTAAATTACAGACTTTTAGGGGGGGGGAGCTGTGACTTCTCAGTCCCGGTGCAGTGGTCCTCTTTTGGCACTGCATTAGGCATTACAGAGGTTATTAAACTTCAAATCTAGGTGTTAATTAATTAAGGACCTTTGGGAGGAGGACTTAAAGTACTCTTTGCTAACTTTAATTTGGGACCTGTTTTAGGAATGAATTAGGGATCTCGGTGCAGACTTTAATTGGGGACCTTTATTAGGGACCTCTTTGCAGACTTTAAACCAGGGACCTTTTTTAGAGATGAATTAGGGACCTCTTTACAGACTTTAATCAAGGACGTTTTTTAGAGATGAATAAGGACCTCTTTGCAAACTTTAATCGGGTACCTTTTTTAGAGATGAATTGGGGACCTCTTTGCAAACTCTAAATCAGACTTTTTTTAGAGATGAATTAGGGACCTTTTTAGAGATGAATTAGGGACGTTTTTAGAGATGAATTAGGGACCTTTTTTCTCAACTCAACTGTTAGTGCAACATTATTAAAACATGTACTTAAAAAATCTACTTATTTCATGGGGGGTTGTCGTTCAGGGTACTTTACAACCTGTAACTCGTGAAGCGTTAGTCTTGAATAAAACTGCTTTGAATGTGCCTACCAGGGCACAAAAGTTTAAATAGTTTTCACAACTAATGGTTCCACATCTAACGATTTTTAAATGCAGCATTTGGTATTCTTTCTATATAGGAATTTGGCAATATTAAAAACAAGTGTTTACCATTCTCGCATGGCCACAGTGTCGAGTGAAGAAAGCGAAACAATTAGTTCTATGGACACAGCACTACTCATTCTTTCAAGAGTCGAGGTGGGATCAACCGTCCTAATCGTCCATCTGGCTTGTTGGATGGCCCATCAATCGGATGTTGGCAGTGTCTTGACATGCCCTTGTGTGTCTATTGAGATTATGCCTGATAATTAAGCAAGTATTTGATCTTTGACCGAGCCTAGAGAACTGGTTTTAAAATATTGCAATTTTTTGTAGATGCGGAGAATTGAAAAGTGTTGTAAACGATTCACGTTAGTTGATGCAGGCTTAAGCTAAAAAAAAACTGTTTCCTTGACCTGCTCAACTACTTTTAGTGATCAGAATTTTTAAAACAGAAAATTCTCGACTCAGATTATGGTAAATTAGTCTTACGTGGTGTATTTTCAGGCCTATTTTCGTTTCTTTTTGAATGAACTCTTGAACTGTTCCAGGAGGGTACTTTAGGACCCTTTTTTTCAGGGTACTTCAAGAACCTTTTTTGATTTATTCAACCTAACCCCAAATTTAGATAAGCCACTGCTTTTTGGTGGGCGGTTATAATTTGTCTTTGGCGTATTTCAGATAAAATTTCGAACATCTCGTTTATATGTCCATCGTTGCCTGCCAGAGTGGAATTATAGAAAAGCCTGAGTCCCTTTATAAAGTCGTTATGATCGTCGTAATATTTAAAATAGACTCTACTACCCACTTTTTTTAACCATACCCGTTCCTTTTTTCTTAAGGTCTTCCCGAAGAGGAGCGGTAACAGACTTGTACTTAACGCTACAATTAGATTTGAGTTTACGAGTATTTGGGTCGTTGTTGTGATAAATAACGTTAGTATTTTTTAACGTTGCTGCATAAGCTGCTTTAACTTCTGGCGCGAGGGAAGTTTCTTTCAAATCTTTAAAAACTGCATTTCCAAAGCCTGCGTCTCCCTACGTATTGCTCGTTCTTGATCACTACATCATTATCAAAGATATTAACTGTTTTATTACCGAAGGTCAGCTCACCTTTTTTCTTATCATACTGTAACCAGAATTATGGGTCAGTGTCTTCGGGATTTTCGAAAAATTTTATCAAGAAATATTTGGCAGTTTCTCCAATATTCTGACCAGGTAACAAACTATCGAGGGACCTTAGAGTGGTGATGTTAGGAAGCTCAGGAGGAGTGGAAATGCATCTAGCTTGCACTGCGGAATATGAAGGGATGAATTTAGGACTGGTGCTCGTAGTTGTGTATTCGGTTTTGGACTCGGAAGGAATTCGCATTATAGGAGCTTCAGCCGCAGAATATTTGGCGAGACGAAATCGAGACGGCTCAACAATGTTTTCTGACTAGGAGTAATTGCAGGGGATGATGATAAACCCAATGATCCGTGGTCATCCTTGTCACTTTCCTCTTTGTAAATTTTAATCGGTTTAGTTTGCGTGGCTAGAGTGTTTTTAATCGGCGTAGTTTGCGTGGCTGCACTGAGGACTGGTCTCGGTTTCAGGGTGCTTACTACAGGTTAAAAAAAATTCTTGTAGCGATTCTTCTTGCTCTCTCTCCCCAAACGTCGTAAGAAATTTTTCTTAGTTAAACGTCTTTTGAGTTTTGCGATTTCTTGTTTTGTCTCCATTCTTTTGTTTGAAGGGAAAAACGAACGTTTATATCTTCCCTTGTTTAATGTTTAGTTAATCGATAAAAACCCGTAAGGCTTTTTCCAATAATTTTGACAACATTTTAAAGTCTGAAAATTCCATGCCAGGGGCAGCATAATTTTTGTAAACGTGTTTTAAATTTAACTCGTCCACCGGAAAAAGGATTAATTAATTTGCGTCGTCTCTAACTACTTGTTTAGGAATTCGGAATGTTGGGTCCAGTTCTTCGGGCCGAATTAAATCTCTTTGAGAACTGTGAAAAGGCCACATCCTGTCCAATTTTTTCCTCAATTTCAGCAAATGTAGACTGCGAAGCTTGGTATTTAGGCTGACATAAAGTTTTACTGTAAATAAATAACCGCTCGTAGTCGAGCCATCCTTCGTTACTGATGAAATTAAACAGTAAGTTAGTTTTTCCACAATTTGTGGGACCTATAATTAAACATCTGATATTCGAAGGTAGAAATGGATGATTTTTAGGTTCTTTCTTAGCGCGAAAATGTCAGTTTTTAATTTCCATTATGTTTTTTATTTACACATTTTATGTTCACAGAGATAACAAACTCAAAAGTCTTCATCAGAAAATTTGTCGTTGGAAGTATCGAAATGGGTCACTCCAAAGTCTACGTTGCACCATAATTTCACGTTGCTGAGAGTATTGTTCGTAACGTACACTGCAGTAATTTCCCCTGCGACTTCCATCAAGTTTATAGCATTAGAAGATGGCAAGTTAAACCATGGCTTGTCAATAACATTTTTTGTTAGTTTCCCTTTGGTTTTGTGAATATCCTCATAGACCCAAGTTCTTAGACAGAGCGGTTTATCACAGTCACTTGCCTTTTCACAAGATGAGTAACAGGGAAAATCCAACCTGTATATTTTGATTTTTCGTTCGAAACGGGAGTCCCCGAACCCGATAAATCCATAACCCTTTCAAACTGTATGGGAGGAGACAAGGAAAATTTAATACCATCATTAATCTTTGTACCTTTATCGTTCTTAATTTTCAGCATGTTTTTTTGCAAGAGATTGGAGAGATTTGTTTGCCTGGATGGTTGAGTCATTTTGAGGTTTATCTATATTCCTTTTTTAAATATATTTATTGGTAAAAAATGATCGGGGAGGAGGATTTCTATATATTTAAAAAAGATGTCTGTTAATAAGTTTGGACAATCGTTGGAAAGGACAAGGAAGAGAAGGGGATGAAGTGGTGGGAGTCGGCCCGAGGTGACAGCCAGGACTAGGGTACGTGTTAACACCCGAAAACAACTACGATATGCAAAGTAAGCGTTTAACCAAAGTTGGAGCCGGCATCGACTTGGAGAAGACGCAGTAAATTATTCTCTGAATGGTACTCTAGAAACGGATGTTTAGAAACTCTTGCCTCCTGCCATTACTCTTCTCACCGACGAATTGGCTGCCGCCATTTCCCGCATCGAAAAATATACGTTGTACTTAGATGAAGCTGATGGGTATTTTTACGCGAAGAAGCAAATTAAGGACGTAGATTTCTTACAGTGCGCTGCTGATGCGGGAACAAAAGTGAACGTTGACAGGAATTGCTTATTACATGACGACCAGGAAGTATACTTAACGCAACACATAAACCGATTAGAAATCTAAGTGAACCTACCTTACCGAACGATGCCGCTACTAAAGTATTCGTCAACAGCAACTACTTGTTACAAGACGAGCAGAAAAAATACTTCCAATGCCGCGAGCAAATCGATTAGAAATCTAAGCTAACCTAGTTTGCCGAGTGACACGACTACGAAGAAATTTGTGCATGAAAGCTGTTTCATGCTAATCAGTTTCAGCATGAAAAGCCCATTGGCTAAAGAAGTTGACTGATCCGTAAATTCTGGACCTTTTTCAAGCTTCACAAGTACTAGTTCTGGTTTAATTCGTAAAGCAATTTTATACTGCAGCGATCCGAGCATAGAACTTGTTGCTTAGTGTAAAGCAGGAACGAAAACCTTTTTGCTTACTAATATAAAGAACGAGCAGTCAACTAACATTTTCTACATTCCTCACAAAATGGAACAAAATTCGGATATCGTGGCAAACATGCTCGATGATTTTCAAACAAAAGACATTTATTTCGAGTTAGATTTACACGTAACTTTTTAACTAATTTCATCCTAAAACAGCTTCTTAATGTTGGGTCTTAGAAAATGCGCTTAAAAAATGCAAAAGTGACCGCACCATATCTGGTCAAAGTTTAGTACGCGTTCGTAATTGTATTTAATTTCCGGTCCCAAGTAGTTAACCATGGACCAGGGAGGGCCCATGTTGCCAAAACTAACGAAATAACAGGGTTCTTCCAAAACGGTTGAATAGGTGACCCATTAACTTCCGTCTCCATCGTGGAAATCTTGCAAGTTAACGATTCCATTTTCGCCAGTAGGCCTAAGTTTTATATGAAGCATGTCTTCACTAAAAGTACCTCTAAATTTTGGAATTTTCATCACTCTAGCCAATTCGTTTAAATCAAAGTTTGTTAAAGGTTTATCAAAGTCGATTAAACCCTGGGTGGCCTTAAGTAAAGACTTCTGCCACAGAGCAATTTTGTTTTAGTTTGTTTTTTGCTTATTTTTTCTTTGAGCCAGAACCTTCCACTTGCTTGTGATGTCTCACGAGTTCAGCTAGAAATTTTGCATCGTTCTGCGCGTTTTTTACGGCAGACACCACCCCCCGCAGTTCCTCCCGCCAACCCTCCAATACCGGCTAAAATCTGTCCTAACAGTGCCAACGGCAAAAAGCCGCCTTTCTTTTTTACGATCTTGTTTTGAGCGCCATATTGTCTTAAGTAGTGTAAGCTGGCACTGCGGCCCTAAACTTCAGTTTGGCTTGTACGTCCACGATTCCAGATTGAAGCCTCCGTCTGTTTGGAGCAATCCAACACCACGAGAGGATAGGCTTTCTTGAACTGAAGCAAGTCATGGGTGTCGTAGCACAACTGCCTAAATTGCTGCACTATTCTGTAGAGACGAACGTACTCACCAGTCACAACATTAGAGTTTAAATTGAGAAACGGATAACGCTCGGAATTAGTCACATGAGCATCTTGCAAACTGCAGTGGTCGAACACGGCCGGGTTTTTAACCAAAGTTCTGGCCTGCTAGTATGAAAAGCTAGAACTATACACCTTGGTGTTTCGACCGCGAAAGTAGTCAACACTAGCTGGTGAAGCTGGTGTTTTGGGGAGCTCGCAGCTATCGTAATGGCAGTGCCTAAATCCTAAATCCTTGGTCGCTTAATGAGATTGTAGAGTTTAAGTGTGGGGAACCTGCCAGCTGATGCTATTTAGAACGACTTTGCCATCGGGTGGCCTCTGCTTTGAAGATGGAGTTAGTGTCGCTCGCTCGCGTAAGTGTGAGCACGTGTTAATTTAAGTGAGCACGTGTTCTGCAGATTAGCTTATCGTAATTTTCGAAAAATCCCATAACTTGTTTCAGAGGGATGGCGAATGTAAAGCTTCCCTTAGTTGTTTCAACGATGATGGATGCATGCCGTTGTTTATATCCCAAATTGTTGGTTAGTTCAGCCACGACTGAAGCAGTACTGTCCATCGCCCATCACTGGCCGAGCAAAGCCGGTTGCTCCGCCGAACCATAAGTGAGCAGTCCCTTCGTCAGAGTACCAAGCTCCGGATAATTTAACTTGTCGACCCGTCGACTTGTTTATCACTGAGATGGTATTTGATGTTAGAAAACAGGAACATGGGAGCATTATTAATAAGACTAGCTACATCAGCGTCCGTATAAGCGGAGTCATCCTTCAGCAACCTACCTTTAATCAGGAGGTAACTATTGGCAACGTGCAGAAATAAATCGTGGTTTTCTACATATAAGCGGATTTCTGAATTTACGTTGAGATTGGTGCCAACAATAGGATTGTATTCTTGGTACGTGTAAGACTCGACCGATGAATCGTACACCAAAGGTTCGTTGATTTTTAAGTAATCTCGTACGCTCATTTTCTGGATGTTTTTATAAATTTGAAAGATTTGTTTCTAGGTGTCAAACCGTTTGTTTTTTATTATTAGAATTAAAATTAAGAAAGAGTTCTTTCCCTTTTTTCCCAAACACGAGTACTTTTTTCCTTTTTAAAAATTTAATTCGTAGATCTCAAATGAAGTCGCACCGTGAGCGTCTCGCCATTTAAATCCTAACGGCTCGTTGGTTTGAGACATGCGCCAAACTCTCATTTTTCTGATTAAATTTGTAGTCACTGGAAGGTAAAATAAATTATGTGGGGACTCTATGATTTAGAAATCGGAGGTGAATTTGAATAAAAAGAGTATAAAGCGGGTTGAGTATCGTTGTTTAGGTAAGAAATTACCGATATCGACAATGTTGATGGTATTTTAACTTCACGACTTGTGACGTAGTTGTCTATGTCAAACCCCAAGATTTAACCCCAAGATTTGAGCCAAACTCTTGTCACCCGAAAAAGATAATCCGTAATTCGGGTCGGTAATTATAATAATAATAATAATAATAATAAATTTATTTGCGTATAAGCAAAAACGGGGTCCAATAGGGCAAGCCACTTACATGGTCCGACTTTTACACAAAAGTTAACTACTACACATTTCAGTTTATCATTACATACAATTTTCAATTAAAAAACACTTTACACCTAAACAAAATAACTTAAAATAACTTGAAAAGCTAAAAATAATTTTAAAATAACATAAAAATATAGTTACAGACTGATACCATCATCGGACTGACTAATTTATGCTAAAATAACCTTCTTTGTAAAAATTTGTTAAGACATAACTTTTGTAAGCAATTTTTAAAACCTGCAATCGTGTTGGCTTCAACTACCGCCTTAGGTAGGAGATTCCAACAATTCACCACCCTGGTACTAAAGAAAAATTTCCTGGTATCAGTCATGAATCTGTCGGCAACTAGTTTCCAGGAGTGTCCCCTCGTACGGTCTCCAGAACGGTGCTCAAAGAAAATAGTGTAATCGACCCCCAAGTGTCCACGGGCCAACTGGTAAGTCAAATTTAAGTCTGCTCTCAATCGCTGTAATTCCAGTTGTTCCAATTTCAAAATTCTAAGCCTATCCACGTATGGTATGTGAGAAAAACCTTTTAATGTTTTTGTAAATCTACGTTGGACTGATTCCAAGAGGTCTATATCTTTTATAAGGTGAGGGGACCAGACCGGGCTGGCATATTCAAGCATTGGGCGCACATACACCTTAAATGCCCAAACTAAAGTTTTTGGGTCCTCAGAGCGAAAAAATTTTCGAATGACAGCGGCCCTTCGGCGTGCTGTTTTTACAATCATATTACAATGATCACTAAAACTAAGGTCCTTTGATACCCAAACGCCCAAATCTTTCACAATTTCCACACAAGGTAATGGGTCTACACCATCAAGGTAATAATCGAGATGAAAATTTTGTTTTCCTAGATATAGCACTTGGCATTTTTGAGGGGCCAATTTTAATTGCCAGTCCAAGGACTAGGATTGCAGATTGTAGAGTTCTTTTTGGAGTAAAAAGTGTGTGTCGTGGTCAACAACCCTACCAAACTGCTTTACATCATCTGCAAACTTCTGCAATGTAATATTATAATCTGACGATTTAAGATCATTTATAAACAGGATGAAGAGGAGTGGTCCCAAGACCGAACCTTGTGGTACACCACTCGAAACGCTTACTGCATCGGACAATGCCGTTTAGCTCGACCCACTGGGTTCGACCAGTTAAAAAGTCCGACAGCCATTCCAGTAGTTTATTTTTAAAACCAAAATTGTGTAGTTTATGCAACAGTTTGCTATGGATTACAGACTCGAATGCTTTTGCATAATCCAAGTAAATAATATCCACTGGAATTTTGTGGTCAATTGCCGATGTCCATTCTTCCAAAACACACAAAAGTTGTATTACTGTAGATCTTCCAGGAATAAATCCGTATTGGTCATTTGCTAAAAGCTTGTTTTTCAATATGGATTGTCATGGTTTCTTTGACTACCATTTCAACCACTTTACATAATACACATGTGAGCACGATTGGGCGATAATTTGCTGGGTTTGAAGTCTCACCATTTTTATAAATTGGAGATATTTTACCAGTTTTCCACGCTTTAGGTAATTTACCCGTTTTGATAGATTTCGGCAATCCACGATATTGGGACACAAACTTCATTTTTAATTTCTTTAAAGAAAAAAGCGGAAAAACCATCGGGACCTACTGCATGACTAGATTTCATTGAAGTGAGAAATTTCAGAATTTTTTCTGCAGTACTCGTCGGCATTTCACATTCTATACGGCAACTATTGTTGAAATTTAAGGGATGTATATTATTGTCTACAGTAAAATGTTGGCAAATTCCGCATTTAACATCTTCGTTTTTTACATGTATCCTCAATGAGAATATTATTTATTTTAAATGGAGGAATGGACCTGTTGCATCCTGATTTACCTTTCATAAATTTGTAAAGTGAGGTAATGTTACCCTTTTTAATTAGGTCCCTTTCCAATTTTATTTCATAATCGCGTGTCAATTTGGAGTATTTTTCCTTGCAAGTATAATAATTTACTAAGTTCTCCTCATTACGTTCCTTCCGATACTTTTTCCAGAGTTTAAGCTTTGATATAGCAAGTTTTCTTGTATAGTGTGGAACATATATCTTGTGCATAGCACGATGCTGTTTTATATTTTTTGCGTGTTTCCTGCTGTTTGCCATACAAACTTGCACAAGATAAACGAAATGTGTATACATCCCGCCAACATCATTATGTTGGAGTAACTCTGATGCCCATGGGATTTTATTTAGTTCCGATTTAAGAACTTCAAAGTTTAACTTTGGTTCATGTTTTTGTTTAACAACGTTAGGGTTTTGGATATAACATGTTATTTTAAAACCCCCATATTGTGGTCACTCATGCCTAAATGATCGAGTACTTCTACATCACATACTGTTCGATTAGTCTCTGCTAGAATTAAATCAAGGAATGTTTTCCCCTGGTTGGGGCCCCCACCAATTGTATCAACCCCAGCTGCGATACATAATCGAGAAAATACTGACCATTCCTATGGGTCGCCGAGGGGACACTCCAGTCAACAAAGGACATGTTATAAAGTCTCCAAGAACTATAAATTCAGCAACCTTCGTTGAGTAGTAGTTACCAATATCACTGTACATACCCCTGACCGCATCAGCATCATATTTATCTGGCAAATAACCAAGCACAAAGCGAACTCCAGCTTTAAGTACATCAACACATAAGGGTTCGCTATTATTGCTAACACCAACACTTATACACGATATATGTTTTTTTTACCACCATCAACAACCCACCTGCACGACTACCTCTGTCCCTACGAATAATTGAGTATGGCAATCCTCCCACAACCAGGTGTTCTGTATGCTCGTTGGTTAGCCATGATTCGGTTACAAAAACTATATCAAAAGTTTCAGATGATAGTAGTATGATAAAAGATTGTAAATTTGCGTATACGCTTCTAGCATTTATTAAAACGCACTTTAAACCCTGTCGAATCGATAGTTTTCAAGAGCTGGCTATTGCGGTTTGCATCTAATATCGTGGGTGCACCCTTTAAAAACCCCAGTTTCCCTGATAGGTAGGATTTACAATTGCATGCGAAATCTCGTTTGACAAAATCAGTTTCCCCGATCTTGTTAAGTGCACTCCATCGCGTGCAAAGTTACCTCTTCCATCAAGAAGCTGGTTCCACACAGAAACGAACCCAACATCAAGTGACGAACACATACGAAACAACTCACTGTTTGTACATATAAGTGTATCGTAATCCTTGTGAGTATTTTGACTTCTTGTTTTTCGTGGGTTGGGTAACAGGCCACAACAGATGACCTTGGCACATGGTTTTAACTTCCGCACCATAAGGACAGCATTTTTTATATTTTGAACAATATCCCTCGGAGTATCCACTTCGACATTACCACCTACACACAGTACCACTGTAAGATTTTCTGGTTCATTTTGTAGTAACATATTCAATTTGTCGGGTAATTGTTAAGCTTCAAGTCCTGGATAAGTCCACACAAGAGTATCACCTAAATTTTTCCAAGGTCGTAGATTTCGTGCATGCGAGTCCCCAATCACCAAAACCCTTTTATTTCTTAATGACGCCGGTAAACCGTCTGGCTCATGGTGTGATTTCGGTATCACGTGACCTTTATTTCTTTCAAAACTTGTATGCGAATTTGGGCCTCCACAAGTTGGGATTTTTTTTCTCAAGCCACATTAAATGATTTTCACTGGCTTTCTTCTTACAAGTTTGCCCAATGTTTGCACCACATTTTTTTCCAGCTTTTGCAGATTCCACTGTTTGGGTAGTGAAGGAGCTATTTTGTTTTGCTTCACAGTTATGCTTACCAACATGCATGTCTTGTATTTGCCGGATGGGTTCAATATGGGTAGACGCCACCTGGACTTCTCCACGTTCAGACTGCAGTAGAACTATTTACATTGAATTTTTTGATACCTGCAGCAGTAGATTCGGGTGGTTAGCATCGTTGCCTCATCTCACACACTGTCTTTGACAAACTATCAAGTATGTTTAAATACCTAGCCGATTGCTTTAATACCACGTTCTCAAGTTTAGTTTCAAGGGTTGATAAACTGATTTCCATAAATTCTTTGAAGGAGTCAAGAAACACAAATAAGGTATCTCGCAGTATATCAATTTGTTCGCTCCATTTTTCATCTGTGCTTTTACCATGTTTACATTTACACGTATCTTCTCTTGATTTAATTTTGGGGTTTTTGTTTCCCTTACAGTATAGGACCTGAGGTTGTAGAACCGTGTTTAAAGATTGTGTAAGGAGTAAGTCGACCTGCTCACTCGGTGGTCGCATTTCATGGCGATGATGCTGCGTCGCAACCTCAACTGAAGCTTCATGTAAAGACAAGTCTGGAACTGCAACCAATAACCTATCCAACTTCATGTTTATGGCCGTCAAGTCCAAATCCCATTCTTTTCTATCTACATCTTGATATCTCTTAACTCTGTCAATCTCCATGCCAATTTTTACAATTGATCTCGACAACTCATTAATGTTTCCCGCAGCAGATGGTTTTCCATCAACCAGTGATTTGGACAGTTTATCGCTGTAATTTACGTTTCGGTTTTTACACTCATCAAACAAGCAGGATTCAAAGTCTCGTTCTTCACTCGCGATGGAGGAGTCACGTGAGAGGCACAGACTATGGGTAATAGACGATGGTGATACAAGGGGCAACTCAATTTTATTGTCTTTCTTGATGGAGGCAGGAAAACTGCTGGAGTCACTTTTAAAATCACTTGTTTCAACGAACAACTGTTGTGCTTGGCGTGTCAATTTTTCCTTGTCTTCCCCTCGTGACAGTTACATTTGAAGAAAGTTTGCTAAAAAGTTTCCTCTTACGTGTTTTTTCCGATGTCGTGCAAGTTTTTCCGGTTCAATGGGGGTGCTCATACTCAACATTTGATTTAAATTTAAGTTTAAAAATTCAAAAAGTGTAGATAGTGAGAATTGAACCAGCAGTCAACACGTGTCCCTTTTGGCCGTTCCCATAAAACGAATGTAAATACACCAAAACAAGCCTAATATCGCTTGTTTAAACTAAAGTTTCACCTTTCCTAATGCACCGTCAGTGTTCTTGGCACATTCACTCACCCAAAACTCGCAAAGTGTGATGTCAAACGGGTCTGGTTTCAGCAAAAATGGGGTACAATGTGAGCACCACACATTTTGCCCTGGTTGGTCTATTTTTTTTTTACCACTGTGCACACGCGTTTGCTGATATCTGTGTTGTTAATGCAAAATTCAACCCTCACAAAACACATTCAAGAGGCTTCTATCTAGTGTGATCAACAGTGTTCTGCATTACGCAATCCTCTAGTGCACTTGCTCTTCCACACTCGCCACATTCAAACGGTTTATTTCCGGTATGTGCAAGTGCATGTGTCGTTTAATGGCACTTCATAACCAACTTCTATTAACACTCACCACATTTAAACAGTTATCCACTGTGCTCACCACGTGTTGCGTTGAGAAGGTCGTGTTGTACAAATACGTTTCCACACTACTCACATTCAAACTGCTTCTTCCCACCATGTGCAAGTGCATGCAGCATCAACAGAAACTTCCGTGTAAAGTATTTCCACATTCAAGGTATTAAATTTGTTTCCTACCACCGCACACAAGTATATGCAGTATATCAGTGATGATGGATCAAAAGCCTTTCCACACAAACCGCATTAAATTTGCTTCAGACCAGTGTAAACAAGAGTACGTACCACATTAGGCAAACCCGTTATTAGTTGTACCACACTCACCATATTCAAACGGTTCAACACCCGTGTGTACAAATGCATGTGTAAAATATTTGTTTACATTCAGAATGGTGCTTTACTGCTTCCCACTCTCTGTTCGTACGTATGCAGCATCACACAATTAGCACTTAAATGTCCTCTCACCGGAATGAACGTTACAACGTTGCTTTAAACTCGCTGTTCGTGAATAAGCAGCACAACACAATTTGCACTTTGAAAGCCTCTCACCACAAGGATTGTTACTACGCTGCTTGAAAGTCACAGATTGAGCATATGCAGCATCACATGAATAGCACTTAAAAGGCCTTTCACCAGAATGAACGCTCTTACGGCCAATGTCACTGTACCGTACTGCTTCCGTGTTTAGAGTCGTTTTTGCTCGTTTGTTTCACGCACTGGAGTTATTGTTTTTAGCACGTTTAAACAACCTACTGTTGGTCCCGTCTCGTTCCAGGTGTGTTCGTAGTCATTCATAGCTTTTTTAAACTCGTGGATGGCATCAGATATATTCACAAATTGACAAAGATACTGGAACATATTTTTCAGCCATGGGAGAGGCCATCTTGTTCAATTGTGTAGCCTGATTCAATACCTTTAAGAATTCTTTATTCCCTCTTAATTTAAGTATTACATTCCTTATATAAAGCGAACATTAATTATGACTGAAACTTGCATTAAAAGCCAGTTTAACTGAATAAACCAGCCAGTTGTGACTGGAATTATCAAGTTGGTTCTTAAAGTGTTTAGATTCTGGAGAATCGTAATGGCATTCTTGTTGTGACCATTTGGCGATTTGAGAAATTTATTCAAATCCTTGATTTCGTAAGCACCGTGGACACTTTTCTGTCAGGAGGCACGAGCATTGGTTGTGTACTGAATTTGTTATTTTTTGAGGTGATGTTGTGTATGCTATTTTTAAGTGTGTAAATTAAGCAGAGCCAGTTCGTAATTTTTTCCCGAGTCCAAGTGGATGGGTGTGTTCGGATAAATTTTCAAGTCGGGAGTCTTTGGCGGTGAGAGTAATCGAACAGGAATCCATGTCTTTTTTTAGAGGTATACTCTGAAGGAAAAAGATTGAACTATAGTAAGAAAGAGTAACCGAAGAGAAATCAAAATGAAATATTGCGTAAAATGTAACCGTTCGACTTCTAACCAGTCGAAACCTCCAGTTTCTACAACTTCACAAAACAACAGACTGATGGAGATAGTGGAAAAAAGCATACTTCATCAAATTGGGGAAGGGACTCGTGAACAAAATCATGGATAACTTGTCCGTTGAAAGTCATTTACCCGATTATCAAAACTGTGGTCCTGGAACTAGCTGTATAAGGGACTGGCATGTTGAGATCCTGGAATAAACTACGACGAAGCTTGCAAAGAACTCGATATAGCTTACGCCAAAAGCACGGATTTAAAAGATCAACATGGCACCGATGAAGTTCTCATTTTAAGAGCTCAAAGAGTGAGAGGGGATCAGTCTCTGGCATGGAGAGAAAAACTAGCCACTTCCGTCATTAAGAAAATCGTGAAAACAAAATTCTGGTTCGGAATGGAAAATGAAAAAAAATGGATCAACTCGTAAATGAACTTCACAAACCAATGCGGAAAAATTTTCCGAGATGGAAAGTGATTATACTGGGCGGCCTAAACTATCTATGGCAGGCTGACTTGGTTGAAATGATACCGTACGCTAACTTAAATAAAGGGTTTAACTACCTGCTGACCTGCATGAACGTTATGTCCAAGTTTGCTTGCACCATACCTCTTAAATCTAAATCTGATATAGATGTTACCAAAGCTTTTAAGAAGATACTCGCAGGAGCGACCCCTGCCTAAAAATTTACTAGTCGATTTAGGTAGCGAGTTCTACAATAAAGACTTCAAAGCGCTACTTAGGTGCCATATCATCATGTGCTCTACGTACTCTAAAACGAAAGCGAGCATGGCAGAACATTTCAACAGATTGCTGAAAACTCGAATGTTGAAAAGATTCACCTGGTAGGGGAATTAAAAGTGGTTGGTTTCACATTACAACAACACGGTACATTCCACCACAAAACTGAAACCTAGGGAAATAACCAGACATCACGAATCCTTGCTGAAATGACCTAGTTCTAAACGAGTGCTGAAGAAACCCAAGTTTGCCGTAGGAAATAAAGTCAGGATATCTGAAGTAAAACAAAATTTCGATAAACGAACGATATTTGCAAAATTTTACCAAATAAGTATACACGATCCGTAAAATTTAAAAAACACAACCAGTGACGTATCTTTTGAAGGATGAGGCGGGTGAACCCGTGCTTGAAGCTTTCTACGAACAGGAAGTTCAAAAAACACTAGTTCCAGATATAGTTTAGTGGAGCAGTTGTTAAAAGAAAGGAAAAGATTGGAAATGATTTATTTTGTTAAATGGAAAGGCTACGATTCCAAATTCAACAGCTGGACGGTTAATTTAGATAGTTGAGGCTGTATTCACGTGCCCATAGGCGAGAGTATTGACTGCATCATCGCATACCCATCTCTTGTCGTCGTAAGGACTGAAAGCCAACTTGTTGATGGTGACGGTTTTTAGTTCGTGCACCTCAGTGAATGTAAGATTCTAAATTTCTTACGAAGCTATTATTAAACAACACACTATTGTACGTTTCGCGCACGACTTTGTGCTGGTGTTTTTTTAATGCCGTTGCAAAGCCATTTTGTTCTTTTCATTAGATTGTAAAACGCTGTAGAGATTAGACTTTAAACCTACAAACTCTGAAATAGGGCAACCCGCGCTCTCATCTTTCATCTTTCCCAATGCTTATTGTTTATGTCGGAGTGTAGAGAATGGTCTTTGGGGTAGTCCGATTGTGTCAAACAACGATGCATAAACCCATCCTCTTCCATATCTTTGTAAACATCGTCCGTTTCTATCGAATAACACAAACTATCCATATCCGTGACTAGGAGTTTACACCTCCCAGTCCATACTTTTTCATCATGTGGTCGTAGTGAAACCGGTAGACTAATAACTTTAACAATTCCAAGACGCTAAAACCAACCACGATGGGCTTGTCCAAAATAATGATTGCGGGGGTCTTTGTAAAAATTACCAAATCCTAGCTCGTGAAACTCGTGGTGCGTGGGTGAGATGCATACTCGATAGCTTTCTCTATCATAAGACGTAGCTTTCGTCATTGTCATAAGACGTAGTTTCTCTTACATTTATTTTCGATCTTCCTGAAAATCGAATTATTCACCAGGAGAAGTTTTTGGCAAAATTGTTAGTAGCCGCTTGCCATTTCCTGTTATTAAACTCGATGTCAGGTTTCAGCCAAGGCGCTTGCTTAAAACTGATTGCTCTGTGTATTTTCTTGAGAACCATACCGAGAGAAAGGTAGTATTTCAAATTCCTATAGTGCACCACATAGCCTACTTAGTGTTTGAGAAAAGGTTAGTGGTTAGCTTTAGGCCTTTGCTGTACGTTAACTTCAAGTCCTCCATTGCCCGACTGTTGAAAGGAGAAAGTATAGACTTTGTTATTTTCATGTGCTCTGGGGCTAACGGGAAATCATTGCGCGATGCATGAAGCATGTCTGGGTATTCCAAGTCCACTTCTAATATCAGTCTGGTATCACTCATCTCCGTAATTATCGAGAGTTATATACTCAAGCTTTTCTTCCGGCACCCATTCATACTCTCCAGTTGGTGGATACTCGCACATTACGCAACCGTACAAGTCCAAAATATGATGTAAGAATTCTTATCAGGGTCGAAGGTACATGGTATATACGGGTTGTTGGCTTTAGCGTATCTTCTAGCTAGAAACGAGTCACCCCCTCTTATACCTTTTCCACCATAAGATGCATGTCAATGTTAGTGAAGAGATACAAAGACACTCCCGTCCTCTTCAGCGCCGCGTCCCAAGATAGGGAGGGTGTAGAAATGTAATGTGTGGGGTCCAATCCGTAACTAGCCAAACATGACGCTCTAAAATATTCAAAAACATCGGCTAAAAGCTTAATGTCCGTCCATAAATACAGGTTGTTGTAATCTCCAAACGTTTTGTATTTGCGTAAATCCCAAATCTTCATTGCGTGTTCATAAGTTTCGGAGCAGATAGCTCCTTTCAACAACGAGGTAAATGCTGACAGGAGAGGTAAACACAACTCTTCAAAAACTTCCACGTTTGTAAGGTATTCGTATGGAAATACACCTTTTCGCCTAAGGCCATGTACAAGTTCCATCGATTCACCTTCGAAAAGCTTCTCCGCAATGCCGAAGCACTTTAAGTTCGAAGCTAAAATTTCCAACGATGCCGTCATAAACGCTAGACTATCGAAAGTAAAACTGCTTAATTTCATGCTGCTGATTCTTTCATGCGATGATCCACACATTATGCAGAGCGTTCAAATCTTTAAACGAATTCAAAGCCTTCACAACGAAATGACTCTTACTTTTCGAAATTTTGCACACCAACCGCTATTTTTGTCGAAGTGTACGCAAAGTTACGCTTGCTGAGCGCGGCACCTATAATATTCACCGGTGATGTAGTCGTGGTCTCGTACTTTCGTAAACCAGTTAAACTTTTCTTGGAGAGGGGTAAATGCACTGTGTCTGCAAAGGTGGCGCACCGCAGCTGTTTCATTCGTTGCTTTTGGGAATCCATGTAAGTCGCGATCTATTTTCTGCTCCTCTAATATAGATTCGAAGAAAACCTTCACACAGTCTACTCCTCAATACCACTTTTTGGAAAATACTTCACCGAAATGGTTCACAATCACATAGGCAAAACTACAAGCTTGGTGTATGAGGTTAACTCTGGTGTATGTATTGTTTCCATCACAACTGGAGACTGGTTGAAGTGCCGCTTCAAAGTCCACATAGGCTATGTACAACCTCTTAAGTTCGTTCGGCTATGTACAAACAACCTCTTAAGTTCGTTCTTGAAATTCTTAGACCGGATAACATCATTGTTGGGCAATGAGGTATTTTGAAACGGAACTCCCTTGTAAGAACGAAGGTGGTCGTTTTCAACCTGAAACGATTTTGAAAACCGTGTAGACAATGCCTGCGGAAATATTTCAAGTTTCTGTTGGGGTTGAAACTCGCGATGAATTTATTAAAATCTTTTATCGTCACGTAGTGTTCGCAAGAAGAAGCACGTTAACGTGATGCTGGCTTTCAACTAAGGAACTTGCACGATAAACGCAAGGCTCGTCATGCTCGAAACCAAAAACGTAAACCGAAATGTTGTTGGCTTTTTCGAATGTCGCGATCTTGGATAAAGGAAGGGGGTATTTATCCAACATACTGACAACTAACTCGTACGCACTAGGAAGGTAATGTTTCGTATCCCAATCACGTTGCGAAGATGGAACAGGGTGTATACTAGCCAACACAGACCACAGAAAACATACATCATCGTCACTACGCACGTTGACAAGTATATCAGGATCTAGTTTGATCTTGTTGGAGTGCTATGTAACCTTTTCCTGCAAAGGGTCTATAGATTCCAAGGCATAGTTCAGTGCACACTCATTGCTTGACAACCCATCCACTTCCTTCTACGGCAAACTGACAAATACTATGCAGAATCTTGTTCACATTTCCGAGAGAACCTCCTTGCTCCCCACTCGGACCAGGTTGGAGTTAAAATAAGCTTTAACCGTATCCGTATTATCCGTATTATCCATCGCTTTTTCGAAGAGAATGCATAATCCAATTTGAGCTTTTATGTTTACCATAAGATGTTGATATTGTTCTAAAAGATTCCAATATTTATCCTCATACCATTCCAACAAAATCAAGAGCTTGTAGTGCATTTATCATGCGTAAAATCCAACTTGAAAGTTAAGAAGCAACTGTTGCAAGCATCGTGCATGAGATCAAACCCTCAATCCAAACTGAACCGCCTTACCTCGAGTTCTGTATCTCCGGTCACCTCCGTCTTGTCTTTCAAATCCTGAATCATGTAGGACAAGGCCCAGCCGATTCTAGTATCTATTATAGGCACAACGAGATCTGACGTTGTTGACTACGAAAAGACAATTTATGCCTATTTTTTGAAGACTCCAATTTCCCTTGCACGTTGTTTTACAGCCCCTCTTCACTTGTGCCATTTATGCGCGAACTGATTAGAGTAAGTCACACTGCACGATTTGCAATTCACGTTACGTTTTCCTTCGAGACGCCTTTCGTGCCTCAATTTATGTGTTCTTTCTGAACGTCTTTTCGCACTATTGACACAAGAAAATGTCATTGTCAGACATTGGAAGTTCAGGTTTTTCTTCTTCATCGATCATCGTTGGTCCTTCGATTTTATCTTCCAATGTTGAAACCGTCTCTTCGTTCACCGGTAGAAGAAAATTAGACGAATGTGAAATTCTGGTACAAAATACAGCTTGTTTCAAATCGGAAATACTTCCAACAAGTTTCGCAGTAATAGATACCGCCAAACTTGATTTTTTCGGGCATAATTAATTTTTCATCGGTTCAGTCGTAGTGCGCCAATAACTCATTGTAGGAAGAAACGAGTCCTCCGCAATCGAGATAAGTAAAGTTTACCACGCATGGCTTCTGCAAAATAAGATTCCACCTCTTCCCACAATAAAAACTCAACCTTGCATTTCTTGCACTGGAACCTCGAAACCACGTTGTAATTGGCAGCCATGGCTGATAAAAAGACCTACGGAAATTATCTGCGCCTTTTATACCAACCAACCGCTCGCTAAACTAGTCCCAAGCCAACCCACGCTAGAAAGTTACATGATCGTATCTCCCCCCCCCCCAGAGGGAAACCTGCAAAAAAATTACACAAATAGGAGTAGGGTAAAGGAGCTCATCGCAAGGAGTATTCCCAATAAGTTGCTCGAAAACGGTTGCTTTGCATTTTCCCCCTACTACTAAAGTATCACATTTTCAACACAACTGGGAACAGCAACAAACATGGAAAAGTAATTCGATTCAGGTAGAAACATGGCCGAAAATTGTTCAACTAATTTTCAACCGTATTTCTACCAACATTTAACTTTCTGTTCTTTTCCTTTCTGTTCGTTTGTATTAATTTAATAGAGAATCAGTTTTCGAGAATTCTGCCATTTTCCTTTTCTTAGGCTCTTATGCTTGAGGTTGCAGGCGTTTGTTTGTGTGGCTGTGGAAACTATCGTGGAATTTAACTGGATCTCTCCTGAATATCACTTTGCATAAGAGGGATTATTACTTTTTAATTATCCGCTTTTTCAGGCCAACAACAGAGTGTTGATCAGAATAAGCGGGCTGTAATTAGCTGACACGTCACTAGTATCCCTTTCTCTTTGGCAAGAAAACTGTGCTTTATTTAATGGCTGACGTTAATTATCTACGTAATTTGTTGAAATTTACAGTTACACTACAGACAATAATACACAATGCACAATATGCAACAACGTTTTGAAACGTGCACGATCAGCAAGCAACAAGAGGTGTGGGCTTGTTTCAAATGGTAATGCTTAAGTTAACTCGCTGGCTGACTGCACATGTTTCAAAGCATTGTATATTGTTCATTGTGTAAATTATATATAGTGTAAAATGTAAATTTTAATAAATTTTTATTACTAGTAGAGACATGAGGACCCCTAGTCAATTATTATCATATATTTCTTGTGTATCATCGTATATCTTTTTTAGAAATTAAGCATTAAATGTTTGTGTAGCTGAAATCTGTAACTGCAATCTGTAAATACATTTGTTTTTCTCCTTTAGGAAATAATAATAGATGTTGTTGGCGCTATTCTTTTCTTGGTTAGTGCACTTTTGTTTTTCATTCGTTGCGACTATAGTGACAGCAGTGGTTCCTACGTCGGCTACGGCGGCTACGGTAGCCTTGCTTCAGGCATGATGATTGGTGAAGGCGTCTCATATTCAGGGGGAAAACCATCGATTGTCACGGCAATTATTGGTGGGGTAAGTTAGCGTAGAATAAACACAAGCAACGCTGCATCGGTAGTTTAAACAATGTTTTTGTAGGTTTATTTCATATCAATTTCAAAACTTGATGCAATTTAAAAGAAATGTGGGCAGTTACAAATTGTGTTAAACTGTTTTCATTCTTTTACGATAATCCAAGGACCTTAGCAGGAAATTAGCACGATGTGGAGTCGGCAGATTTCACATACGTCCAAACGATGTGGATTCTCCTGCTGAATCATTAAGTGATTAGCTAACAATTAGCTAATTTGCTAATTAGCTAACAATTCGTCAAACTATAGTCTACAAAGAAGCAATGGTTGGAGTGTGCAGCAATAGTAGCCAAATATCTTTAAAATAAATAAACTCTTCCGGTAAACTTTAATATTTTTATTATTCTGGTGTGAGCATGAAGCAAGTTAAGCATATATGCCTATTTCTGCTACGATCTACGCTGAAACAGCTAATTCTGGTAAGGTTTATGAAAAATGACCGTTAACAAAGGAAGCAGTTACCTACTTTACGGAAAAGCAAAATCACTATTATTCTTTACTATGTATTCAACCCATCAATATTTACAGGAATTTGTAACGCATATCCGTGGCAATCTCGAAATCTCGAAATCTACCGACAATCTCGAAATCCACAATCTAGAATGCCCTAAATATAGAACTCGCAACTCTAATATCCAAAATCTCCAAACCTACTGTTTCAAATTTTAATAAAAAAGAAAGGTCTAGAAGCGACAAAGTGCTTTGTTCACCAAGTTCAGATTATTGACTTAAACGTAGTCTGATTGTTTTTCAAGTCATTACGTACACACATACACTCGCGCACATACACAGGGTGATCAGTTATTTTGTGACCACTTGTCACTTAGAGATAAATAATTAATGCGACCAGTATGCTAGAAATTTGACATTTAGTTCACGTTTGATTCCAATAGTGCCTGTTGTGGTTTGAACGTTGGGAACACGCCATCTGTAACCAAAATAATTGTCAGCCATGGCCAAGTAATAATGCAGCCACGGAAAACAAAGAAGAAAAAAATAAGCTACTGGAAAAAAAATAAATACAATGCACCAAGAAACAAGAGAGGGAACAATATAAGAGAAACAGAAACCTAGAAATAAATCAGATTGGCTCCCACATGAAAAGATAGAATGGGTAATAGGAGACTTAGGAAAGAATTTTAATATCGAGCATGATATTTCAGAAATTAAAGCAGCACACAGGATACCAAATCGCAATAAAAATAAAACCAAGTATTGTGATTATTCAATTTAAGGAAAGAAGAAACAGACAAGTGGCTGGAGAACAAGAAAAGAGTGGTAACAAATGATGACATGTTCAGAAACGGAAATAAAAGAAGAATATACATAAATGAAAACATGACACCATACATGAAACAATTATTCTGGAAAACAAGAAATTATACAAAAGAAAAGGACTCAGAAATGGTTCAGAAATGGCAAGATCATGACGCGAAAGAATGCTGAGACAGATAAAGTAAAAATTATCAAAGAAGATGACCTGAAAAGCCTGATGTAACAAATTCGTTAATCAAGTTTTTGAAATGATAAAAGATGTGGGAAATCGTGAACTATTCCAACATCAATTGAAAGACATAACCATTGATTGGGAAATGATAATAGTGTCGAAGATTGAAATTGAAAATTATAATATAGAAGGACACAACAAGAGAAGAGGTGGATTGAATGTAATTTACAAAAAAAAGTACAATTGACACTTATGACAATAACATCATAGAAATTGTTCTGAAAATAATAACAAAGATAAAATAAAATAAAATAAAATAGCTATTTATAGAAAACCATCATCAAACAAAAAAAGAATTTATTATAAAAAGTATTAAAAAAATATTTGAAAATAATGTAAAAGAAATAGCAAATGGTAATAGGGGATATAAATATTAATATTCTAGAAAAACAAAATGAATTAGATGATAGACATGAACAGACAGTAATAGATTACTACGAAAATACCTTGAGCTCACTAGGCCTTAAAAGCAAAATAAACTCACCGACACGAGAAGAAATAGTACTGCAAAATGGAGAAAATCAGATGCAACAATCATTTATCGATCATATTTTTTAAAAGTAATAAAATATGATTAAATGGGGGAGTCCTAACAGAAAATTGCAGACCACTATATGATCATGGTTTGGATGTGAAATAACGAATTAACAAAAAAACAAGAATCTGAGGAAAGAAAAGAAAAATATTGGATATTTAATAATACAAAAATAATTAAAGAACTGAATAAAATAAATTGGGAGTGTTTAGATGTATTACAGGAACCTGAGGATATATATGAAGAAATTATAAAAAATATATATTCCAAAAATGAAAAATTAAATACAAAAGTAAAAGAAGAGAAATATACCAAAAGAAAAGAATGGATTACAAATTAACTAATAACAAGAATAAATAATAAGAATAAATTATGGGAGGAAATAAAAAACAAAAAAACACCAGACAATGAACTAATAAGTAGATATAAAAATGAAAAAAAAAACTAATAAATACAAAATAAAAGAACGTAAAGAAAATTTTTTGGGAAATTTATATAAGACAACAACTATATGGGACACAATACATGAGATTTGCAATAAAAGGAAAACTAAAGAAACCGATGATGAAATTGTTAAAAATTTTTAGGAAAATACAGTAAAAGAAATAGTAACTTTAACTTTAATATAAATTTTAATAAACAGGTACAAGAAATTAAACAAAACAAAGAACATGATTTATACAAAAACGAAAATTTCTGTAAACATCTTAAAAAAGAAAAAGAAAAAATAGAAATGAAACATAAGAAATAAATGTACTTGGATAATGCAGCTAAAAATGAAATAGAAAATATAATAATGGATCTAAAAAATACTAAAGCAACAGGAATAGCAACAGGAATCGACAAAATACAAACTGAACATTTGAAGAGTCAAAGAATAGTACATCAATAGTAATTTATAAACTAATAAACACTATGATAAAAAAAAGTTAAAAATACAAACGTTGAATACAAACGCTATGATAAAAAAAAGTTAATACAAACGTTGAATACAAACGTTGAACGTTGTTCAAAATACAAATTATAAGACCAATATACAAGAAAGGAGAAAAAAGAATTTAAACAACTATAGACCTATAGCTTTACTGTCAATAATAAAGTGCTTGAAAAATGTGTTGCACATAAAATAAGGAATTTTCCACTACAATACGGATATACAAAAAATAGAAATTCAACTGAATTATTATCAAAAGTTAATAAATTAATTACAAGAGATTTAAATGAATGTAAATATGTGGGAATAATACTGGCAGACTTACAGAAAGCTTTTGATAAGTTTGATGAAAATATACTATTACAAAAATGACTTAACTTAAGATTAAGAGGGGAAATATACAATTTACTAAAAAATTATCTAAATAACAGGAAGACAATAGTACAGATTGAAGATACATATAGTAACACAAAAATGGTTTATGATGGAATACCACAGGGCTCAGTACTAGGACCACTTTTATACTTAATTTATAAAAATTATATTAGTAGAAATATAAAAAAGGTTTCTCTTTGCAGATGATACTGTTCTAATATCAATAAATAATAAATATGATGAAATAATGAACCATCTACAATATGACTTTAACATATTAAATAACTACTTTATAGAAAACGAACTTTACATTAGTAAGGAAAAATTCATTCAAATGGACATATCAGTTCCAAAAAATGGGGAAAAAACAAAAGAAACATGGATTATAAAACATGACGAATGCAGGAAACTAAAAAAAGAAAACGGCAAAATATTTAGGCTCAAAAATATTTGGAATTTTAAAGAAACACATAATTGAAATGTAAAAAAATTAGGACAATTGATATCAAAATTAAAATATTTTAAATAAAAAAAGATATATTAAGCACGGATAAAGAGTATACTTAGCTAAGGAATAGAAATTTATGGTAATACATCAGAATATATTAATGAAAGATTACAGAAAATACAAAATTAATTAAGTACAGTACTGTTTGGAAAAAAACCATTGAACTGTACAAAGAGTGAAATATTAAATATAAAGGAACTTAAGAAATATATAATAAAAAATATTATAGCAATGCATTCAAATTACCACAAAAAAATTTAGATAAAAAGAAGATATGAGATGCCAAGAGGAAAAAGAAGAAAAAAGTATTACATACTACAGATATTTAATGAACTCTCAGAAAATACGTTAACATATATAAATATGAAAAAACTAAAGATAAATTAGAAAAATCCTCATGATAAATCAGTTATATTACAGTCCAGTGAGAAGCTGATAATTTATGAATAAGTTATAAACGTAAAGTAATTTATATTTCGTGTGATATTTAGTGTATGTATAATGTGTATGTATAATTTATTGTTATTAATCACACCTGAATAAGATAATGTAAAATCTCCTTTCTATAAGCTTCGAGAATTGCTTGCAATAAAAGAACTTATGTAAAATAAACTAAACAAACTTATCGTGCTCGCTTCTTTTTGATTTAAAATCAAGTATAAAACAGCGGGCACTTCATTACAGATATAATTAACCAACGTCCATGATTCGTACCAGAGTTAAGATTTTCTTTAGGCTCATTAAAAATCTGTCACAATTTTACAATTACATAAGCACCTCACAAACCAATAAATCAAAACCATAAAATAATCCCCATAAGAGTAAATCGATCCATCAAGTTTTCACCATAGTAAGTAGTAATATCAGAGCCAATGGGGTTGCCACCAAGTTTTTTGTCCCAGCCCTGATCAGTCAGCCTAAACTGACACCTCGGCAATTGACAGTTAAGCTCGAGTGATCACGGTTCGGCAGGAAACCTTGGTGGCAGCTATTTCGGCTCTGATATCACTTTCAATGGCAAAAACTTAATTGGTGCCCTATGGGGTTTATGTATAATGTATAAAAAGCTGTACTTAAAGCTAAATTAAACTACGGAGATGCTGTGAGCAAGTATCCTCAGCGAGTATTCTTCGTCAAAGCCACGACGACCGTATTCTGCATCGACCATATTCTGCATCGGTCTTAGTTAGCGTTTCAGTATGTCTTTTAATTCTGCTTTTAATTATGCTATTAAAATTGGATATTAATGTTTTTAAAAATTTAGGATAATTGAGATTTTGGATTTTTGGGATTTCTGGTTGGAGATTGTTTCAAGATCCTAGTTTTCAATATTTTATACGGTTTATTCCGTATTCGCCCACGACCCATTCATAGGATTTATCTTAGAGCTATATTTATCTTACAGACCCGGGTTCGATCCTGGGAAGGGAAGTGTATATGTACTAGTTTTTCTCCGGTTCTCTGCCCGTTTCACGAGGGTTACCTCTGGGTACTCCGGTTTCCTCCCTCTCGCGGTAAAAAACAACTGTTTACGATGGTGGTTCCTTCCACTTAACATCTGCCGCTCGGGCTTTCAAAAAGCTGTATAGCTTACTGGCTGACAACGTCTATTCTATATTCAAGCTTTCCACGGGCCCTAGCAACCATCATTTAAGTGAAACTTGGCATGTTTGGTTTTTTGTTGAAAGTCCCGTCTACCAAGTTTCTGTGACCTAAAGCATGGTTCCAACTAAAATTTGGATTCATTAAATAAAACTTAGCGGCAACAGTACAACCTCCACTATACTATATTTGTGTACACACAAGTCATGCAGCTAAGTATAATCGCAATTTTGCGAGAAAAAACACACAAAGTACCTGTGCCTGTGTACCTCCACTAGACAAAGTGTACCGTAAATGGCAGCGTCATGTGGAATAAAGTTGCCAGTTTGGGGAACAAACTATATCGAATACAACAGCTGTGGAGTTGGTTAAGGGAGGTGTCGATGTCAAATATTTCATCAGTGGCATTAGGACCATTTTACCCCGTATATGTAAAGAGGAGACTCCATGAAAATAAGGTGTGAGCCATAAAAAGAAGAAAGCATGGTAAATGGAAGCTTGAGCCACAAAAAAGGGTGGGGCAGTACAAATCCAGTTACATAACTAAAAGAATTAATCCTGGCACAATCGTACTTATCCACATCTTCTTCGAGGCTTTGATCACTGAATCTGACCCCAAAGCTAAGAAGAATGCAAGCATGAATACCTGGAAAACCAGTACTTGGAAACCAGGTTGCTGTTGAGACTTGGGGTCCTTTAGTCGGGAGGGCCTGGCCCTGATCCATAGTCGCATGGTTTCCGTGGCCACTAGAGAGAATTGCTCGACCGCTTTCCTTGTCCCGCGTATTGGGGTGACTGTTTAGCAGGAAATGCCACTTCGATCCTGAACATCATTCCTACCAGTGCCTCGACAAAGACATCCGTCCGTTTACAGTATTTTTGTCGATCGTGTGTTCACCTGAGGAGGATACTGCTGTGGCTGCTGCGGAAATTAATTCCAAAACGACTCTACTGGGGTGGAAACACCTGTAACTGTTGTTGCCTAAAGTATTTTGTGTTTTAAATTCTGTTTTTGAGTTTTTCATTGTTCTTCCAGTTGGGACTGTTGACGCGGGGTTTGTTTCGGCAGTTTGTCATTTTCTTTGTCAATTAATAGTTATTTTGGTTTGCTTTCTTGACTTGTGAAGCATTTTATTTTTTATTTTATTTTACAATAACTGTACGAAAAAAAAA